>JAVCKS010031775.1:0-18304 GCA_032273685.1 Pteraster tesselatus | reverse complement strand
CGGTGCACAAGGACACTCCATCGTGTTGTATACGTTGTATACGTTACAAGCACGGTGGCATACGCTGACATACGCTGGCGTACGCAGAGGCTGAACTAATTATTTAAGCATGCTTACAAATTGTGTGCGTATGCCTGCGTATGGTGCATACGCTAGGCATACGCTGGCATACGCTGGCATTTCCTGAGAATCGCTGGTCATACGCACGCTATACGCAAGCCATACGGGCGCCGGCCGTACGCTACTCATACGCTACAAATATAGGTTCAATATGGTAAGTATACGCACAATTCTGTATTTTCAAGGGCATGTTGTGCGTATGAAAAATATGTTATAAATTATATTACGCAACTCATACGCTGGTGCCATACGCAACAGTGTGACAGCAACATTACATAAACATATCCTTTGCAAAAGACGGTAACGTTTTTGTAATTTGTACGTTATCAAGTGTCACGCCATACGTATACTTTTAGTGAAGACTTCTCTATCCACTGTAGTCTTGGGTAGCTACCCCGTGCGGACGGGCGCGCGAAAGAAATTGGTGTAAAATGCACATCTAATACATATCCGTCCAAATTATAGGACGGGGTTAGTGGTACCGTTCATCACTGCAAGACCCATGTTCGAATCATGAGGCTGATATGTGGTTCGGGATTTACGGTCCCTATTTGTACTCGTGGGTTTCCCTAAAAGCAGTTAACTATTATATTAACACGGGCAAAGAGCACCAAGTTTGATAAAGGCGTTACAATATACAACAACGTTATTGGAAAGTTGAGGGGCTGAAGTTTAAATATTCGAAGTAATCCAGAGAAATTTGTTCTGATTTCAAAATTGGATAAAAACATAGCGGCAAGAATGGAAATGCTATGGTAACGTGACAGTTCATTACCAATATGGAGATAAATAAATCAGTCACGATTCGATTGCGTAACTAGGTCTAAACGCCTACTTGATTTAGGAATGCGTGACTGAGGGGGCCGAGCCGTTACAACATTAAACGGATAAAGATTCATCAAAAAGACAAATTTTTGTTGGAATTGAAGACTTCAATTTTAGACGTGTTGAACATTTTTAAATTATACTTTCTGACACAGGTTTCAAATCCCGTAGAGTAGTTGCTGCCTATGCGTTTACCCCCAAATAAACTATATGAAATAACTATAATTATAACCGCTTTGTGTTACGACTTTTTTCGTTTTATTATCGAGTTTCCTTCCTCCACGATATTGCTCGGAGTGATCTTTTTGTTTGCTATAAATACAACCGCACAAGCTCGAAGCCGAGCTGATGTATGTATGTATGTCCGAATGTTCCCAATAAAAGTAGACAACAGTTCGTGCAGTTACGTGCATACAGCGCTGCCTGCTGGTTCAGGTGTATACATTCGTTCACAAACTGCATCTACTAGTGAAGCTAAATATATAATGCACAGGGAAGCAGCGCCGTTATTACACTGTAATGTCTTCTTTTACCACGGACCTCGCATACGACAATCGACAAATCGGCAAATAAGGGGAAATCACCTTCTTGTTACGTACGAAAATTATCGTTATTCGAGTTATTCGAAATTATCGTTATTCGTTATAATAACAATTTTTCCAAATCAAAATTACGTAGAAACCGTAATAACGATAGTTTTATCTCTGTATACTAGTTGCTCCAACTATTATTGGAATATCATCAATGTCAAGTTCGGTACCAACCGTAGTGACAGGAGCGAACAAAGAGCTGTATCGGTACAACGAGACTGATGATGTACTACTCTCCTGCGATACTGACGGATCTCCGAAACCCATGTACGGATTTTGATATGTTTGTAGTTTTGTTCTTGCATGTTTGGTAAAATGTTGCTCTCTGACATACGTTTATAGTCTACAAGGGTTTAGTGTCCACAGTCCCATACCACCACATTTTAGCGAAAATGGCTTTGTATGATGTATAATTTAATTTTACGACAGCATTCTCATCCGTGTTATCGCGATCTTCTTAGAATCTTATCATGGAAAACCGCGTGTGATAATTATTGAATGCGATCTGCAGTTTAAAAATAATCAAATGTTTGTCCCATTACTTATTTTATAAAGTAATTGTAATGTCAACAATGTCGTATTTTAGTAATCTGTATTGCATTGTGTGCGTACGTAGTACGCCTGGGCGTTTAACATTTGAGTTGGTACACCAAGCAATTATGTTTCGTTGATCAAGTTCAGCCTTCACGGATATGTTACAATTGTTACTAAAAACGATATCTGCAGTTTTGTAGAATTGTACGAACGTTAAGCTACCAGTATCTACCAGTGTTGGAGTCGAGTCGTCCGAGTACATTAGGGGCCGAGTACCCGGCCGAGTACTTTGGTGACGATACGAGTCCAAGGCTCTAAGTACGAGTAATATTTTGTTCGTTTACCAGATCAGAATTAAACTGCACATTTATCGAATCAATTATTATATTTGTAACCAGATGCGTGTATATCTTGTTACTATCGAGGTGTTGTTTAAACTATTCTCGCATGGCATTATGATATTTTGAATAATTATTTAGTGATAAAGGTTATTTATCGTGGTGATACAAATTAATAACAAACTTAGCCTATGTCTCATGATGTAGTCAACGGATGGGAGCATCATATCAATTAACAATCAGCATACTTTGTTCACACATCGCTTACTTACATAATCATGGTCGTAGCTCTCATATTGCTCACTTCATCGCATTATTCATCGTCATAATGTGCCCTTGAAACACACCTGAAGCTGGCAAACTACCAAGTTGGTTGTCGGAAAGAGCAATCATCAGATGCCCAGTAGTGCCCCGTTCAGGGGGGAACCGAGTGGAGTATAAAAGATTGTGTTGTAGATCCACCTAGAATTGGAATATCCCTCCAGCAGAGTAAATCGACGTCCCGGAGACGATGACTGACGATTCTGATGAAGAAGACATTGATTACGACGATGAATAATTAAAAATAATAAGTAGCCTATAAATAGCTTATAAGCAATTACAAACAGTAGACAGTTTAAAACCATCGATAAGTATTGCGATATATATACGTATGATAATCAATTCAATAGCTGTGCAGCTTATTTCCAAGGTTATACATAACACATGACTTTTTAGGATGATTTATGTTTTATTTGCTAAACACGTATTGTCTACGGCGGTGGACATACCTGGAAGCTTCTCTTTGAACTGTAGCTCAGTGTCCCTTAAAACGAAGGTATTGCCCACGATTCCAGTTTAGTTATTGCTTAGGGGAATATCCACCTGCTGATATTTTAAAGAATATTACCGACATGTATTTTTCGACAGTGTTAGGTGGACTACTTTCTATCCTCTACGAACCGCATCACTAAACTCGACGCTGATTATACCTAACGTAACACGAAACCAAGGAGGAATATTTAAATGTAGTGCTGACAACGGCTACCCATCAAAGGCCACCGAACGTTTTATTGAAATCATCATTCAATGTAAGCACCACATAGTGAAAACAGAAGTGGCAATTAACAGCGCCCTCTACTACATTGGAGTTCGGAGGCCAATGATTAAGTACAGGACAACAATTACGCTGCAACGCACACTAGGATCTATAATACATAATAATACACAGTTTTCGACCTTTCGGCGCAGTGATATATATTCGCAGTTGATACAAACAAGCACCCATCAGGGTTCTCAGCGAGGCCACGGCCACCCCATCCACAACCCCCACCCCTCCACAACTCCCTTCTCAGCCCCTTCCCATAATCCCACTATCATCCCGGACCAAGCCTACCCTTCCAATCTCCCTAGTCACACAATTTACCCAGAGCGAAGCCCGCAGTCCCTATCCGCCTTATTGTACTATATAACCTGAGCGAAGATCGCCCTTTCCATCCCATGATATTACCACTGTTCAACCCGGGCGATCCGCCACCGATCCATATTGACCACCGAACTCTCTAAAAAGTTGGTCTCCACATGGCAGTAGAGGGCCCTGTGAATTGCTATTTCTTAACAATCTTTAAATGGTTTGGCAAAACAATGTAACTCAAAAGTCAAAATTTTGACATAAAGAGCAATAGAGTAATCGAGGGCGCTCTTTTCATTTAGCAGTAATGCTGTCCTACGTTCAAAGTTGTAGTTCTACCTCCTCAAAATGCTAAAAAACATAAATTATTCCATTGCTTAATTTATGCTAATGATTGCTTCGCGACCTTTCCGATAGTCACGTGACCGTACCGCGGTCAGCAATGTACTGGCAAGTGACTGTGCGCGTACGTCCGTGTATATTTACTACGTGCATATATAGTGGTAGTATGGCCAAACAAAAAATATTTACGGTCACTGGTCAGCGCGCGCGTCGATTTAGACCTTGCGCGTATTTTAGTTTTTCTTGAAATTTTCCACTTCCGCTAAAACAGCGCCATCTATAATAGGCCTAGTTTTTGCATGCCAGCTGCATTTCTGATAGAGTATAGCAGGTCATAAATATGATGAAGTATGAAGCACTTTGATACAAGGACATCCCCCATAAAAATGAGGGGTAACCCAGGCCAATGTGGAGGGACCAATCATGTGGGGAGGACACCAAGGCATAGCAGTATAGAAAACAAAATATTACATATATTTTTGCTTATTATGCGACCATGCAATGTTACTAGGGTGACGTAGCATCACGTGACAAATATTTGTAGGAAAATTCGCGCAACTTGTAAGCCAGTCAATAATTGAAACGGATATTTCAAGCCCTATTTAACCCATAATGAAGGCACATTTTTCAATTATTTGTTCGGCAATTGAAAATAATATTGTCCAAAAAGCAATAAACAATGCCAGAATCATTAAAACTTAGCACCCCCACTAGAACTACAACTTTAGATGTTGAAAAATAAAAATGTTGGATAGTTACGCTTTCATTGCATCTTTATCAAAAAGCTATATTCAGAAAGACATCGTTTTGCCAAAAACTGACATCACTTCGTGGAACGTCTGTATGCTCAGTTATTAGCGTGACCAACGGTTAACGTGTGACTATGTCCTATATTTATCCTTTGCAAAGATAAACCAGAAGTTATAGCCCTCCATACAGACGTTCGACTAGGGAAGGGTGGGTATGGGACGATAGAATGCACAGTGAACGCCAATCCCAAAGGAATCTTCACATGGACAAAGGACGGCCAAATCATCAGTGGAACAAGACGGGACCAATCGTCACGGTAAGAATGCTATATTAAAAGCCCTAGATGGGCGCAAAGTTAATTGGAGGAACATTTTATTTCCGACCTTGATTTCTGATAAGTAAATCTTCGCTGTTGGAGGACTTACGAATTGCATATTTGTGTGTGTAACATTTGGAAACAATGCTACCATCACAGGTTCGTACCTATTACTTCCCCCGTGCATAGCTTTAATAAATCTTACTGATCGTGTTGTAATAAATTCCAGGGGGTAATATTTTTTCCCCGCGGAGCTTTGTAAGCACCGTCTGGGTTATTGCGATCAGGAGATGTTTACCCAGATGTTTACTTTCGCTGTTGACACAGTGAAAGTAGGATAACAACAATCTAAAATAATTTCGATACAAATTAAGATAATGTACTCGTTATAAATAAATATATATTTTTTTATGATATCTTGCTACAATCTCGGTGACATCATGCAAAGATAAATAATCGCAGAACAACAGAGGGCGATAATCAGAGGAAAATAATACGTTCATAGCGGTGGGTATTGGCCGCGCGCCAGACAGTATTTGGTTTTTGTTTGTTTAATTAATTAAAGTGGGAAAGATCTCTTTTAACTCACCTACAATGGCCATTGTTTTATTCCTTATTATACTAACCGACAGGACAATAGACTGCGCTGAGAATTCGACTAGGCAAGTCATTCTTTCGTACGTTTTGACTGTTTTCCCATTCAGCCTTGTCCTAATCCCTGCTATCCCCATATAAATGATGTCATATTGATTGCAAACTAATCAGTATGACATAACCATAAGTTCGAGTCACTTAAAGATCCCACGCGATAATAATACAATAACACGATTAGCAAGATTAGTGCTGAAAACTATACCCGGAGATGTTTGAATGGGTAAATTCCTTTAAAACTCGTATATTAAAACATCTGGGGAAAAAAAACACCACTTCACATACCTGCTAACGCATCACATAACCTGAGGTTTCAAGTACTTAAAGTGTTGTGGCCGCTAACAATGTATCCGCGTACGGTTTGTAGCATTAATGATGCGTGTACCCGGTGAGTCGTTTAAACATTTCGTAGACGTAACATATTTATTTTAAAACTCAGCAGTCGAAGTAGATGTTCGACATTTTAAAGTTGTTAGTGTGTTAATGTGCATAGGTGCAGATTATTGAGAAATTATTCATAATAAGGCTGGTTATTCGATGTCGGGGATGTGGTCTGTGTCGTACCTCCTAAAAATGTGCTCATTCATCTATATACATGTACATAAAGGGCAAACCGTGTAAATGTATGAATGCTCTGAACTCAGAAACGATAACATATAGACCCCCAACACCATACATTCTGAATCACCATGACCAGGGTGGTTCTGAATACAAAACAAAAAAAGGGAAACAAAAAGGAAACGGATGTGTTTTATAACCCGGGCGGCGCCGGGTTACCCCCGGTAACCCGGGCGGCGCCGAGTAGTACCCCCGCTAACCCAAGCGGGGCCGGGTAGTACGACCGCTAACCCGGGCGGCGCCGGGTAGTACCCCCGCTAACCCGGGCGGCGCCGTGTAGTACCCCCGCTAACCCGGGCGGCGCCGGGTTACCCCCGCTATATAGCATAAAGAGTCATACGGCCATTCAGTCCATGCAGAGTTGGACTCACGTCACAAGTCTGTTACTACCACCACCAGCCGCCATGTTTGATGTGACATTAATTGATTGGGATCGCGCTGAAATGAAGATATTGGAGAATGTGGCCGGATTTACATTGCGACCACGCGGCCGGGAATAAATGACCCAGCCGTGGGGCGAAAACTGTTTATTTGAGCCTGATTTAAGCGGCACGTTGGTTAATTGGTGTAAAAACATTGGTGAGACTGTTTGGGAGTCTCGTGCAGGCATCAGATAGCCGGAGAAGCCGTTTTTGCATTCGTGGCGCGAACATAACCCGGGCGAAGCCGGGTTACCCCCGCTAGTATAAAATAATTATAAACCACTATATATTACCAGAGAACAGGTTGGGAAAATAACCACGATTCTTCTTGACACCTGTGTTTTGCTAATTAATCGGTATCGACCAGGTACAAACAAATGGGATACTTCCGCCACAATTGGAGATTCACATGAACACGTGCGGTATCAATGGCTACCCAAAGTATAGACAATGAGACCGGGGCATAATAGTGAACATTACTTCGAGTGGCAACTGGACCAAGGTTGATGTGGATTTGATAACATCTAGTACATAATGGGCAAACGCGACCAGTCGGCCAGGTGCACGCACGCACGTATTGACACACGTGGCGTTTCTTCTGTCGTATGTCGGTTCTAAGTCTGTGACGGAAGTGTGCTTGCCGACAGACATTCGTGAATCCGATGGAAAAGTAAGATGGAGACACCACAGTCACAGCTGGGTTAGGCGACCTTAGGAAAACGCGTTGAAGTTGAACCTGCCGACGCCTGTGCACAGTGAATTTAGCAAGCACAATTCAAATCTTAATCACGAGATAACATTCTCGATAGACCAGGGAAGGTTGGGAGATGCGCCGCTGGTTCAACTTGCAGTTTTGTGTGATTAATGTGCTCTTTGTCTTGAAGTAGACCTGGCTCGTTGCGGCCCACTCTTGGGAATGAGTTGCCACTTAGGGATATCACGCGCAATTTCGTTCCGGAGAGGATGACTTCAGATATCGATCGCCCAAGAGTAATTTGTCTTGTCGCAACGTCTGATGTTGTGGAAGTGTAGGCTGTCACGGACTGTACAAGTGGAAGTGGGAGGCAGTCAGATATATAATCGCAATTAGAACTCTAGGTCGGTGTCAACATTCCTATTCTGTTGGAGATGTACAAACATTATCGTCGCGTTTGTATCAATTTAGCTTTACATATAAAGAGCTTTTTTAGCACTATAGGTATCACTACAGGTCACAATTATATTCGGGGGTCAACGCTCCATACATGAATATGACTTCCGTTTCCGATTGTAGTATGGGTCCTGTGTATATTCAGCTAAATTTGGCTATACCTCACATCGGAACTCCAGAACATCTGTTGGCGAGTTGGAATTTGTCGTTGGTGGGCCCTATAATATAATAGCGCGTACTAAATGTATATCAGCTGTACAGGGGGTTACGTGGCGCAGTAGAGGTTTCCCCGCCTTCACCACTGTACCGGTAGGTCAACGATTCGAATCCCACTGGTTCCAATATGTACATTGGGTTTTCAGTCTCTGCCAAACCATTTTCTGGGGCTTCCCTTCACCTTTAAAACCGTAACTTCTGTATGCGATGCGAATATAATAATCGCATTGTTGTTGTAGCAAAACGGCGAAACTGAAATGTTCCAATTTGAAAATAAAGAGCACATTTAAGGTTATTGGGTGCGCTCCAGTTCCAGTTTGCAGTATTGCTGTCCTACGTTTAAAAAAGGTGGTACTTTCATAGCCTTTGTCTAAGAATGCCTTTTTTAGAGATACATCGTTTTGCCAAAACAGGGCCGCGCATCGCAAGAACAAGTATAGTGAAAAGTCCTAACTAAGTATAGGTCCTAGCTAGCGCAAAGAGCAACAAAATTGCTAAAGGCGCAATATAAAAAACGGCTACTTACGTTTCCTTTCTATCTAGATATAAATATGCGTACAGATTTGATAACTATGTATAAATATATTAGTTTGTGATTGGGTGTACATACGGTATGGGTACTTATCAAATTATATACTTTGTATAAATATGGGTCATATAAATGCTATTTTTAGGTATAGGGGTGGAAAACCTCGGTGTAGCAGCATCTTGAATGAGGGATTACTCGACTTTGTAGAAGGATTTGATCGGATGGATACTAGCAACGATGTCGGTATATGCAAGTTGTATGTTCGAGGTGTACACTTTAAACAGGAGGAGAGCTTTATTCCACAGGCAGTATGTTCTTGTTATGCACACCGTTGAATTTCACTCTACAGCGATTTGAGATCATAACTTGGATGAACACGATAACAGTCCTCGATAACCAAGTACATCATTATTATAGGATGCCACGGAGCCATACGGTGCTATATGCAGAGGAGAGGTCGAAAATGAACAAATAAATTAATAAATAAATAAATGGGGGAAAAACATACTCATCAAAGAAATTAAAGAAATGTTGAGTAGCGCCATCCACTGGAGTTTACCGTACCATAAACTCATTTCGTGACTAAAAGGTATTATTAATCAAATCTTACAGTCTTACCCGGATGCTATGGTGGGCAAACACAAACGATGGAGAGGCAGCTTACGGTTTGGGCAAATAATAACGAATTCGTTCATTGCAGAGGCACCTATAAATTTTTTAAATATGCTCCGAAAATGAGTACACGTTTGTGAAAATGACCCTCGTTTCTTTTTTTAATTTGGTAGAACACAATATATTAATGATAAAAAACACTACCTAGTTCCACATAATGAAATATTGACCTGTTGATATTCGATTCCATTACTGTCAAAATTTACTTAAACTATCCGAGGCTTTTTATGGTGAGGGACGTATTATGGCTATAAGGTTTTTGCAATACACCGGCATCCACTATTACTGGATACGTTGACAAAATACACACTTTTCACGAGAACCGAAATATACACCATATGAGCCATAGTCATGTCGATATCTTAATGGTAATTTCGCAGTTCATTTTAGCAATGCGTAGTTTAAATCTGAGAAAAAGCGTCAACGAACTGTATTGAAAAGGGGGAACTGCAGTTTCGATGTGAATGGCATCATTCGTGTTTCTGCCATTGCCTTGAAAATGATTCTCGTTCGAAACGTCGGCATAAGTATAAATTCATGATCGTTTTTCCCGGAACCGTTGTATTAGTTGAGGTACACGTGCATAGGGTGGATGTTTGTTTGCCACCTGTTTTATTCTCAATCCTTAAAGTGTCTATTTTAAGTTTCTTCCACGTAACGGGTTCGGTTTTAAGCCTGCATTGTTCCATCGCGAACCCACCCATTAAACCCAGAAAAATATAAAATTCGAACCAGTTAACGGGTATAGACAAATGAACACATATTCCATCATGTGCGACATGAATCTACTGCCGACAGGCAATGAAGCACCATGAGCTGGAGCCGGCTCAGATGACGAAGTCCGAAGCGACAGGTCGTTTCTAGTGCATTTATTAAAACATATCAACTGATATTCGGAGAACATTAATATTTTTGCAGTTTTTAAAGAAATAGAGTCAAGATGTGTTTGAATCTTAACGATTTCAATGAATTCCGCGGATCAAAATTGTATGAACAATAATGTGTTTATTTGTCTCTGTACGTTGTTTGGTAAAAAAAAATTCAATAAAATATATTTCGGGGTTAGTAGGGAATGAGTTCGCGATAGGAGTAATGTACAGTTAAAAACGAACCCAGTGGGACATTATTTTAGCCTGTTAGCTCGCAGAAACATAACATAGACACTTCCGAAATTGAACCCCAAAAAACAGGTGGCGAACAAATCTCCCCTATGCGAGTTAATCTACTTCTCATTGTATACTTTATGTTCTGGATATTCAGTGATCGTATTGGGTTTAGTGAATTGGTATTACGAGCTGTAACTCGACGTAATTTGGTTAAAACTCACAGCATGGCCAAGCAGACGAGCACGCACACACAGACCACATCCTATAACCGATGTATTTTGGCTTTGAGCGGGTATTCGGCTTTTGTAGGGTATTATACAAATACAAATACAATTTCTGCACAAATTGTAATGCAATTATAAATCCATTGGTAATTCAATTAAGACGTCTCTGAGCGATCTGTGTATGCCTATCCTGCATGAAAGTATTGTATACCTAACTGTTTCTTTGAGTTGAAAATATTTCATTGCGCAAATGTTATAAAACATGTTTGACTAGCGCAAATATCGCTAACCACCCCCCCCCCCTCATCCGCCAGCAAAAAGAACACAAAACCAGATTCCAATTCGTATTCCAAGTAAAAATACAATTGTACATTTTTACGTACAGAACGGTCTTTGTCAGTGTTAGTCCTGATACTGACTATGGTGTGTACAGATGTCAGGCAACCAACCTTCTTGGCACATCGGGCGTAGATATCGTAGTTAGTGGTAAGTTGCTTTACAATATAGATGTATTGTCCAATGTCATAATAATTATACTATGAAAGAGGAAATCTGTCTGTCTGTATGTATGTACGTAATAAATTATAACAAACGTCATAACAGACGAAGTAAATGTATTATTATGTACTGTGTAACTCGATTATCTCGACAACCATTCATCCGGTGAAATTCACACTTGACAGGTGTATTGCTCCGGACCTACAATTTCGGCACGCGACATGACATGCTAATGAATATCAATAATTACTGTATTATATGCGTTATGTACACGCTGCGTCTGATCACATTACCCACAGACACATAATTTTGAAACTTTCTATTATTCACAAATTTTTTTTTAGTGAATAATAGAAAGTTTCAAAATTATGTGTCTGTGCGGTTGCCGTAACGGGTATGCGTCACTGTTTGCGTTGTCGCGTTTAGCTATCTCATCCGCGGATGCTCAGCAAGTATAAACATGGTCCGCATGTGTAAGTACAAAACGCATACGGCCGGCGCTAGCTAACAGTATGCGTACACGTACACGTTTGAATGGAAACATCTCTAATGCATGAAACACGTTCGCGTACACGCGCATGCTTGAATGTGACTATTGTGTTGTGTTTCTGGCCAAGTCACTTTACCATCATGCGTAACCAGTCCAAGGTCCACCTTGCCCGACAGATAGTAACTGAGTAAATCTTACAAATCCGGCAGCTCTTGCAGCCACACATTTCTTTGGCAAGGTCGAGAGGCCAAGACAAATTGGGATCTCCGTCCATTTTGACCAGGCTTGCGCTCTGGAGCTTGGTGTATAGCTGCAAACCGATTCCCGCAGTAGGTAACGCAAGTTTACGAGGAACTTGAGCAAGTCGCGCTTGAGGACATCCTGTAAAGGACGACCCTCGTCCAAATAACCATACCAACAGAGGCGACGAGCTGAGAGCATCGCAGGGATGTGAGATCCATGATGCGAGCACGCAGACCAGTGATTCTTGATCTCGAATGAGGCCCGGATGTCGTCGTGGACGGCCAACAGCATAGATAACAGGGTACCTGGAGTACCCACACGCAATATGATGGAGAACGGGCAAACCGACATGTCGAAAGCCTTTGGGCTCGATGTATAGAGATTAGCGGCGGTATTTCGCTTGCTATTTAACGCACTTTCCCTGAAGTTGCCTCAAGAAAAACACCATGTCAATTGCACAATGGGATAGGTGGAAGTATTAGCTTTCATACGGAACTCTGTTGGCAGGAGAAATACCTTACCCAGCTAAGCACAGAAGTGAGGTTCCTCTGTCATCGTTGCAGTTTTGTCAACTGCCTTTTTTTTAAAGAGAATAATAATGTTTACAATGTGTAGGGGTATGGAGTGTGTGTGTGCCAACAGGTCAGGAGTTTTCATACTTCTAGCAGGGACATCCAGGTCATACAGGTCGAGGGGTAGATGTTAAACGAAATATAGTTCAGCTTGGCCTGTCTGCTCCGGCTCTGGATCTACCAAACATGTCGGTGCGAAATAGTATTCAGGTTACTCACCTCGGCAAGTGTCGCCGCCATTAGCAAAACCTGGCTTACTGGTTACAGCTATACGTTCATCGTCCAAGACTGCGGTCAGGTGCCGAGCCTCTTCGTCGTTCTCGAACTACCGTATCTGTCAGCCTGTCCGCAGCCTGTCTGACAGCCGATGTGTTTGTCAGCCTGTCTGCCAGCCTGTATGTCAGCCTATAAATGTCAGCCTATATCTATATCTATCTGTCTGTCATCCGTCTGTCTGTCTGCTTGCCCGCTTCCATTTTTCTTCTCAATGAGCTGACCATGGGCATAGACATGCACACGGGCAATGAGTCGTATCTAACTACAACAGAACGACTCTCTGTAAGCAGCAATACCAGAGGCCAAGCAACTGACCCGTTCCGAGCATGCTTGTTTGAACGGGCACTGCACTAGTATAATTATCGTAACGTCACATTACCCTATATGAATCAAATCAATCGATCGACATATCGACCGGACGGCCCGGACGATCGACCGGATGGGTGGATGGATCTATGGGTTGGTAGATGGATGGATTGCTGGTTGTGTGGGTGGGTGTATGCCTGGATGGGTGGGTGGGTGTATGGCTGAATAGATGGACGCATGGATCAATAAATAAAATAAAGTTCTTTGTATCAACCTAAAAAATGCTCAATTTTGGGGATATCAGCCGTGCGAATCTCACTGATATAAACATATTTTATTTTAAATTACGAAAATTGACAAACAATTAATGTGAACTGCGACAAGATTAAGAATAAATTAAGAATAAATACTAGTATTAAGGATGATTTAGACGAATTTTTAATCGATTAGGTGGTTTGTTTACACAGAAAAGGGTGTAGCGCCTGAAAGTGTCGCTCACATGAGTGCAAGTACGTATAGGTAACACTGCTCTTTCGTCTCAAATGGAAGCAAGGCGTTAATGAGCGCGAGTAGGCATAGCCTTGGCTGCTGCGCAGTTTTTGTTTTGGCAGGAGCCGCAAACCAAATTTGCATGTCGGCACCACGAATTTGTAAAGAAATGATTACCGCGTTTTCTATTGGAAACCATACAATTACGTGATGCTACCGATCCGCTATCATACTAGACTCATCTTCAGCAGAAAGCCCAGCTGCATACGTAGGCCTCTGTGTTTGACCGGGTAAGATGGCGGTGGTTTAAAAAGATACCAAAAGCACCATACATTATATGGAGATCAGTGATTGGCACTTGGGACAATCGGAATTCCAAACCGTGACCTACATACGAATGGTGAAAGCGAGAAAAGGACCGATGTGCCGCCTAACCCCTGTTGTACTTTCTCAAGCAACGCGGGGCATATCTTGAGCAAGGGCGGCCGTCTTGCCGCGTATGGCAGTCATTATTTTACATCGTATAACGTAACGATATTTTTTCGGATTCTGTACAGTATCAACCAATTCAGTCTTTTCTTAATATGTTACGTACATGAGCGTACTGTTTTCCTTTTTGGCAGTGGTATATGTTTCGAGTGGTTGTCAATTTTCTTATTCATCCTGTGTTTTACAATGAACGGTGTTATTTCTTCTTATAAATCAAATTCATCTTTGAATTTGACCTGTACCATATAATTTTTAATAACACAACAACAGTAATAATTATAATTTATTAATGATTGATTGTGTCTGGAACTGGATATAGGTCGACTCTTTGCGCCAAAAGTAGTGAGCAGTCCCGTGGGATTGCGTCGTCATTCTTATAAACTGCAGTGGATCATAGGTAACCGGTTAGAGCAAGGTCCTATTGGCTACATACCGATAGATGACTACATACTCTCCTTCTATGGATGGTGGTTTCAGGTGCGAATAAAGGTGACATTGTCCAGATTAGGCCACAGCGGCGGTGCTTTAAGAGGAGGATGTCAGAAAATTCTACCCCATTTGCTATTACGTTCAAAATGTGGCTATTGCTTTTACATTGCTTGTACTTGTGCTAAGCGTTTAAATATTACGAGTTTATTTTATTTGCCACTCCCCCTCTCCAGAATAGTTCGTTGCCTCTCAGATGTGTCAATGATGCCGCCACTGTACTACTTATTTAAACTTAAACAATACATACCGTAGTACTACAGCGTTACTTCCGTATGTATGTAGTACTCTAAATAATAGTGCGAATAACCCGTCAGGAATCTCTCTACTGTCTTTAATCGTACGATGCAGGGTGGAATACACAATACAGTTTTTATAGCAATAGACTATTATATAACTAATCCATCATCTTGTTTAAGGGTGGTTCCATCAAGTGCCGTTTAGTTAATCGACGTTTCTGTTATTATAGCGAACCACTCTTAATTTGAGATGAAACTATATTTCTGCATTATTTTCGAAGAAACTTGTAGTGTCTGGTGTCGTCTTTATGATAATTGACGCGGAATATAACTAAACAGACTATTATAACAGTTGCACTTAACATATAAGACCCACCTCAGCCTAACTGTAATCGCAACTTCTATGAGCCTTCAAATGGCAATAAGCTTTCGCGTCTGTTTTGAGATTTCCGTTTTGATACTACCACTAGATATTGAAAAAATCTAGCAGTTGAATACATAAAACTTGATTACATAAATCAATCATGGCTGCAAATATATATATTTATCATTATCATATACAATTCACAACTACGTGACTTTCCTACGCAACCCTACAGGAAACGGAAAATGGCGCCATTGAGAAGGTATACTCACATAAACGAGAGACCAGAATAACTAACGATCCCGATGTGTCAAGACAGTTCTACGTCATACGTGACCTCAGGGCAAACGTTACATACGAAGTCACAATCAGAGGCCACAATGAATATGGTGATGGTGATAACGTAACCTTTACGTTTTATACATCTTTAGGTAAGGTTTGCACATGAACTTCACTTATAAAATATTTACAACTCACGGTACTCTACAGGGTGAACCTAAGAAAACGAAACCCACCGGAAAAGAGCTATTACTCTAAATGTATATAATTATTTCATGGAAATACCAATGCCCATATCAGAAAGAAGTGGCTACAAGCCCCCTACAAGGCTTGTAGGTCGTACTGGTTTTCCATGAAACATATACATTTAGACTGATAGCCATTTTCCCGTGGATTTCGTTTTCTTAGGTTCACCCTATAAGCTAGACGATTGTATTAACGGTTGTAACAAAGGACAGTGCGTCACTTTGAAATGTGAATGCTACCAAGGTGTGAACATTTTAATATTTCATCATCCGGTAAATTATGTCAAAACTACAAAATAGTATGCACGATAATCTATACTTTGATCCTAAAACTCAGGTATTCTGTTGTTTTAACCAGGTATTTTGTTCTTTTTAATGTACCAGTAAATAATGTACATTATTATACTCTTGTGTGTGGTATTTATTTTATAATTTATTTATAATGAAAAATCGAAAAAAGGGTGTAATTTTATTACTACCGACTGAAACGCACTTGCATGTTTCAGCATGCTTAGCAGGTGCATATAATGCGCTGGCTCACCGGAATTTATTTATTTTGTTCCAGTACATAAACACATCTACTTTTACGTACAACCTCGCTGAAAAAGATCATGCTTCCTATTTGCACCAATATACAAATAAATTGCTTTTAAGCATAATCGACTTCACCGTTCACGACGTGCGCGTTCGTAATGGGTTTCATTGTTACGTGCCGGTTGCTAAGCGTTTGTGATTTAAAAAAGGCACAAACGTCGCGAGCATCCCATTATTTTTGTGAAAGAAAACAAAAAGATAAACCACTCTAATGTAAAGATAAATTAGCTAATACTAATAATCCCCCGCAAGAAGATAAATTGCAATTTAAGGGAATTCTGCCAAGCTTTATTCTATACAATTTGTTTTAGCACAAACACTGGTCCCTGGTTATGTAACTGGTCCCTTGTTGATGATGCCTGGTCGATAAACAACCCATAAGTTTCCCTGCTACAAAAGGTTTTAACAGTGTGGATTTTTGACAATGAGAATTGTTTGAGGTCTCGAAAAAGCTGGTTTCTTAATTCCTTATGTTGCTGTCAAACTGTTGCGTAAGGCACCAGCGTATGAGTTGCGTATTACATTCTTACTCATACACAGGCCTACGCTGACATACGCTAGGGGTACGTTAGGGATAGGTTGTATACGTTACAAGCACGGTGGCATACGCTGGGATACGCATGGGAGACTCCGAGGCCAAATGTTTAAGCAAGCTTTAAAAGTGTGTGCGTATGCGTATGCGTGATAATTTAATACGCAACTCATACGCTTGTGCCATTAGCAACATAAGATCTGTAATTCCTCTAAACGGTTTTACATGTCCTTCCAACTACTTGGCACCAAGATGCAGCAGCTACACTTTGCTTATAACTGTCATGCTAGCGGCGCGATGGGAGCAGCGACACCTAGTTTGACGTTATGCTATTCCAAAAAAATGAATTGCAAGTAAAAATGCCAAATTAACTAGGCACATATTTCATAAAGCTCGCACACTTAAAGCTCGGCAAAGTAGAGATTCAATCTATTTCGGTATATATGTTAATACCACGTTAATACCTACTTCATATGTCATCATTGCCATTGCACGTCGTCTTACCTATGATTGGTATATCGGCGCTAACACGTTCCGGATGCAATTATACCACTTTTCAATCTACTGTTCAGTAGTTTGGCCAGCTTTATCGTATAATAGTCTTAAAAGTATCTTAGCCTTTCAAAGGATATGCATTGAGTAATTGACATTATGACACCTGGTCTTTTCAGCATGGTTTGTGCGCGTCCGCTTGGGAAGCACATAATTATTTGAATATAACCAGTAATTACTGTTTATTAAATTTTAGCACTATTTTACACAATTTGCACAATCACTACAGTAGTGTTTACCGGTATCGGAGCCGTAAGTGATTGGCCCTGAAGGGACATCAGATATCACAAATATTCCTGAAAATTGTTCCTGATTTTACATCAGATATCTCCAAAGAAATTCCTGATTACAATTTTTGTGTGATATATGATGTCAAATAAAGAATCAGGAAAGGTTTGGTGATATCTGATATCAAATCAGGATTTTTTTGTCAAAATAAACTCCCGCAACTGGCCTAAAATTGCATAATAACACGGAAGCTAAGGTTATTAAAGGGCTCGGGAAAAGTTCGTTGGAAAAGAATTCTCATTTTATAGCAGCATCATGGAAAACAAATGCAATTTGGACACATCGAATTAGGACAAAAAGGAACAGGAGTAAAAGGTTTTACCCCTTTTGAGCGATATATGGAGGGACTATATCATCTATTCATTAAATCAGAGGTGGTAATTAAAATAATGGTTTCAGCGCAACCGCCAGATGAGATTTTGGAGGAAACACATAGTTGCGCGCGCACACATGGTTGCGCGGGCACACATGGTTGCGCGGGCACACATGGTTGCACCCACACACATGGCTGCGCGCGCACCCACACACATGGCTGCGCGCGCACCCACACACATGGCTGCGCGCGCACC
>JAVCKS010031720.1:0-12229 GCA_032273685.1 Pteraster tesselatus | reverse complement strand
CCCTCTTTCAAACACCCCCACCCCTCATTAAAACACCCCCACCCCTCATTAAAACACCCCCACCCCTCATTAAAACACCCCCACCCCTCTTTAAAATGCCCTCCTCTTTAAAAACAGCCCCACCCCTCTTTTAAACAGCCCCGCCCCTCTTTCAAACACCCCCTCCCCAAACATGTGTCAATAAATCCCAAGGAAAAATTACACAAAAACTTGCACTAAATATAAGTTCTCACATAGATTGTTGTCATCAGTATCTAATTTTCTCAAATTTCCATAATAATATGATTAGCTTATAATACAAAAATATGGTCTCATTTGCTTCGCTCAATCAGCACATGCTGCACATTGTGAAAGGTGCCAACTATCTTTCAGATAATCACACCCCCTCTGGAATGATAGTGAGATCAGCCCTCCTGGTTGGATAAGAACTCGTACTTGAAGGTTACTAATAGATATGAAACAATCATTTATATTTCTAGGGAGAAGAGAGAAAGGAACGGCGAGTTCCTGGGGATCGCAGATCACGAAGGTAAGAGGGGAATATTTTGATTGACAGCATGCATTTTATTTTCAGTTGTTTTTCGGAAAATGTTTTTTGCCTAAATTGCAAATATTTTGTTGATGTTGTTTTATCACATAATTAAATATTGCACCATAACATCTGGCTTCTTGGGGATAAAAAAAAATGTTTTTGTTTAAAGATTTCGAGATTCGGTTGACAGTTACGTTAAAGGTGCACCGTCAGATTTCAGACCAATTTCACCTCGAGAAAGAATTGTGCATTTTTGTTGCATTTGCCCTTTAAAATGAAGTATGGCTTATTGCCACTTAGCCAATAATTCATTTTCACAAGAAAAAACTGTGATACTGCGGCCTATGGATGGATGCTTTAATGCACTATATAACTTTAAAGTTAATAACACGTATAATTGGACAGTGCATCTTTGAAGGGAGATAAACAGAATAAATTGGATGTAACGTTGCTTGGCCAATATAATAGTTGACATTGGTCTAGCAATGGTGTGAAACCTGCTGTCTTAGTGACTGCTCCCCTCCACACAAACTATGCTTGACTGCGATTTACGTGCTACTCTGTTCCAGCAGGCGTATTAGGCGATATACACAGCCAATGGGCTCGCTTTATTGAAAATGTGCAACATGTCGTTTAATTTGCAATTTGCAATTTAGAAAATGGACGATTTGAGGTGTGAATCCTATTTTCAGCTAAAAATATTTTATGCAAATTATTTCAATGCAACTTTTACTTATAAGTCGGCAAACAAGAGGGGTGCACGTTTGAGTCATTGTGAACTTGTTTGTGTACACATGGCACTGTGGATGCACTGGTGTACTGTGGATACGTACAGTGGATGTTTAGTGGATGTACAATGCTGCACATGTGTTGTGGATGTGGTGTGTTATGTATAGTGCTGTAACACGGTGCACATTGCGCTGTAGACACACACAGACCGACTGACAAATCAACACAATCGTGCAGAATGTAACTATGAATGGGATTCCTTACAGATTTTTCCCAAGGATTTTGTACACTAAAATTCCTTTGAGGATCCAATTTCCTTTGTGCAAAATCATGACAAAGATTCAATCGAATTCCCTTTGTTTAACGGCCCTTCAATGTGTTATGCAGTCCATTAATACAGACACCACATGTCCATTACAATAATATGTAATTGGCCTAAGATTTTCTTTGATTTGCTTATGTTCAATTTATGCATGTTTTATTTGTTTATCCCTCTGTTGTTTTGTGTTCAATAGCCTCCTGGGCACGTACGTTGACACTTTTATTTTTTTGATTTACTTTGGCAAATTGCTTTGTACATTCTGCACTCGAGTGTCATCCCGTGCACACAGTTCAAGTCTGCACTTTACTCATGATCTGCACAATGGTGGCATTGCTGTATGCGAGCATGTTGGTAGAAATTTCCTTTTGCTTTTTTAACGGGATGAATCCTGCTTTCATGAGCCCTGATTGCAAACTGGTTCAAGAAATAATCGGTAGATATCTCGCAAATAGGTTTTCTACTGCCGTCCTATGTACTATCACTATATGTGTGGCGGTCTGGGAAAACCCGTCTACATTTTGTAGATGGGCCGATTTACATAAAAGTTCACCCTGATGTCATTTTTGAGATTTTAGTTCGAAAGTTAAGTTATGGTCTTTAAACTCCCTTTCATGGTTTTTTTTCTGAAAAAATTTATTTTGCGAGTGTTTTAAAACCCAACACAATTAGATATAAGTAGAAAATGTTAATTTGTCACTCTAAAACAATGCGCTACTTTCGTTGTGGTTTGAATATTGAACTCATTTAAACTGTTCTGAGATAAGTAAAGGATGTATTAGTTTGATTAAATGCTCAGCAAGAATTGAAAACTTTTGACCATGTGACGGGTTTTCTTAGACCGCCACACATATGCTGAGAACACTGTAAATCCCAACATATTCAATGGCTTAAGTGTCTGTTGGGAAAAACATATGAAGGGAATTTGGGTGAAGGATCAAACCTACGAAATTAAAGTACAGACTTTTGTGTAGCTGCAATCTTCCATGAGTTCTTCTGGCAATTTAACCCTTTGACTACCAAATTGTTTTAAGAATAAGACTAGTGAGAACCAGTTATTTGCGTACAATACAAGCAACATTGACTGGTATCCGTGCCTATTATTTTCGTCGACGATTGCCGCCATTGGTCTGGAAAGGGTTAAGCTGGGGTATGAACACAGGCACTAACATGCAGTAGATGTACTTTGTCACAAATAATCTTCATTCCAAATTTACATTCTGTGGACATATTTCTGCTTTGGTTTTTTACTGGATTCAGTAGAAACAGAGATCTCTGTTGCTATGGGTGTCCAAATATCAAAGAGAAGAATAAGAGCTTTTTTTCTGCACCATTTCATGTTGTGCAGTACATATTAAATTCATAGATCTATGCAGTTGAACCTTTTGGTTCCCTAAGCCACTTATTAATGTAAGTGGCTGAGTGTTTCTATACATTAAATGGTATGCATGTACATTGTACAGTTGGACTTATGGATCTTACAGCCAATGAAGTACATTTGTACATTGTTAGAAAATTAAGGTAGTTTTTAATTTGTACTATTATAATTAATTGCATAAATGTAGGAGAGAGAGGTTACATTTATAGCTCTGCAGAATTGTGAAAGATTGCTTTTGCATGTATAAAATGAGAGAGCACGTTTGATCATTATTTTTTTGTAAATAAATTGGCTGAGAAATATTAATGAAAAAAAAAACCCACACATAATCCGTGCAATGTACATGTAAATTTAGCAGCGATATGTGTGTGTACTTTTATTTTTCATTTTGGTTTTTGTATCTTTCTCTATTCTTTTCTGTTCACTTTGTGTTTGTTTTGTTTTCTTTTTGATTTTAAAACACCGTTTGACATCACGTTAATGCCATTGTAGATCCAACGATCGATCGCCATCCCAGTCAATAGAGTAAGTCAATCACCATGGTCATCCTCCTTCATTATCATCCTAATCTGACTAACAGTCTTGCAGGTTAACTTAACGCAGTTTATATAGCATTATTCTCACCACCATGCAGTAAACATTTGGGTCGAGTATTGGTGCATAGTAGTTAATCCAAGTGCACTGTCGAGTCCAAGCGAATTTATTTCACAGGTCGTTTATTTTATGGAATAAATCTCTCAAGTCATAGGGCCTATCTAAAATGAGTGCTGATGACAATAGTTCACAAATCATGAACAATTTATAGTCAGCGCAACAGTGTTGGAATCGTGGCTAGAAATGGTCAAAATAGTCACCCTAACACTTTCACTACCAAATTGTTTTAAGAAAAGTGATAGTGAAAACTTGCTATTTGTATACAAATGCAAGCAAGACTGAACAGTATCCGTGCGTAATCTTGTTGTCAAAATGTAGTCTCCTTGCTATGGTATTGAAAAGATTAACATTTATCCTATGCCCTTATTTTCAAACTTGACTAAGAGGAGATGTACACATAATTGCAACAACTGTACGCAATGGGCAGTTTCTGCCATGTTGAAAGTACGTTTGGCAGTAGCAGGGGTTACTTGCTTTTGCAGTGGCGAGCCGAATTTAATTTAGACTTCACGCTTTCCCCAGGTTGATTTATCGGCACACAAGTGTGATGTTTGAAATGGGCCTTAACTTCATAATTTTAAAATGTGGTCATTAGGCCTAACAGAAAAAAATTTCTGTTTCCGATTACATAGCAAGAATTTTTAAAGTAGGTAGGCAGGTAAAAAACATTTGTTTAAATAACTTTTCTGTGTTTCCGATTACGTTAAAAAAAATATTTAGGGTAGGTAGGATTTTTTTAATTTTAATATAAAAGTGTTTCAGATATACGCGATCAGCAAGTAAACATCTTTGATATCAGTGAAATAAATTAATAAAAAACTTTGACTCGCGTGTTTTGTTGAAGGTAGGTCGCGTAAAATCGGAAACCTTTTTTGTTTGTTTTGAGTTTGGCAATACAAATTTTCGATTCGCACGTTTTGCTTAAGGTAGGTCGGGAATCGGACACAGAACTATTTTTCTGTTAGGCGTTATATGAACCCACTACTGAAAATATTAACCAAGAAGTATTGTTGGACAGTAAACCAAGATTTTATGTCAATATTAAATAACATGGTTGTCATGTACAACAATATCTACATATAAATGTTTGAAATCAGGGTACCGTAAACCCATTCACACACCCTAAATACTGCCTCGGACTTGATATGTATCTGAAGACATGTTTTACCACAAATTTGTTAAGGTGTTGGGCTAGGGAATGGGTGTAGGGATGAATATTATCTTTTATTTGAGATCTTCTATTAAGATCTGTCCTAAAATATTTATTCCATGAAATGTGCTGACTCATGAAATGGACTTGGCTTGGAACTACTTAGCTTAGCTACTACCTGCTGTTATTTTGAACTGTTTAGCTAGTGACTGACCGAATACGTAGTCATTGCTCATGAAATCATACGACATCTACCTACTGTACGTGTATGCGATATAGAACAGTATAAAAACACTCCTCAAAATATTATCTGAGAGAAAAGAAGTTTCATAGTGGACAAGCTTACTTTCCCAAAAAACCTTCGATTAAATTTCTAGTCATCGTGCATAATTCACTGATTACTGCAGGACTGTTGAATACATCGAGGGGTCAGTGACACAAAGGCGTAACTCCATTTTGAGATAAATGAGTTTAAAGAAATCGGTCCATTCTGTTCAGCCTATAACATTCCACACCACAAAATGCAAAAGAACATAATTGGTTTCTTTATGATAAGAATTCTTTTAAGAATTGATTACTTACATGAAATTAAAATTTAATGAACCCAAACAAGACATAAAAGTACCATCCGCTGGAGATACGTCTTTGTTACGCTGACTAATGGGAGTGTTAAATGGAGTTACGACATTGTGTTCATTGGAGAGCCCTCATTTTTCTGAACATTTTGATAACAAAATCTTATTTTGGCCAAAAATGGAGTTACGTCTTTGTGTCTCTGGCCCCTTGACATGTACTCACCAGTCGGCCAGGATTATCTACCATGAAGAGTACCATTTTCAGCATTTATTTTTATCTAAAAATACAAGTAACAATTTTTGCATTGTTTTTGAGGAGTGTAAGTGTATGCAGTACATTGTACATTAGTATTCTGTGCACCAAAAAGTTTTGGGCATATTATCATATTATACACTGTTTGCTGTGCTTTGCAAAATTGCAATTCTTGGTTTGAATTTTTTTTACTAACTTGCACCTTATTTTTTTATTTTACATGACCCGTATTTAATATTTGGTGTATTGATTTATTAATTTTTTTTATTTATATATTTTTTATTATTATTATTTTTTATTGATTTATTTATATTTTATATATACATGTATATCTGTTTATTTTATTTTATTTTATTTATTTTAGCACTAGTTTTAGCCAAATTCAAAAACATTTCCTCAACTAATTGCTAATTTTAGATTTTCTTCAGTCTAAGTAAGGTAAATTTAGGGGAAATAAACGAGTGAGTTGGGATATTTTCGGTTCCTGCCTAACCTTGAAGTTTTCCCCAGTTTCTGGTGCTTTCGCCCCACCTCCTAAACCTCTTCTGTAAGCTCCAGATTAGACCCATGTGGTAGCTAATAACGTTCATTTGAAGCATGTAGAAGAACATGGCAACAAAGAAGAGGAGCACCACACAGTGTTTTAGTCTATTTTCTTTTAGACCATTCCTTCGACACAATATGGCAGAGTCAGTGTGATTTTTATTTACCAGTATTTAATTTTAAGGGGAATACTATTTAAAACTAAATTATTGGTGTAAAAATACCTGAATAGTATACAAATATACACTGTCTTCAGAGGTTCTGGTTAAAACTATTTGTCATTGGTCCATTTTTATTTAAAATAGTACTATTTGCTGAGGGGCATAGCCCCGAAGCAAATAGTACTATTCAAGTCACCGAGGCCAATAGTTTTAACCAGAACTTCGAAAAGAAGGCAGTGTATATTTGTTTTATATCCTACATCAAAAATTAAAATCCCGTACGCTCGCTGAATTTTCAACTCCCAAATAGTACTTTTTCAGAGCACCCCTAAAATAGTTTCTGGTCACGTGAACAGCTCTCGACCAATCCAAAACCAATACATTTTTGATGCAGGATATAAAACAAACTGTAAAACTATAGAAGAAACAAGTCAAAAGAAAGACATTGCTGCATGCTGTGTTTGTTGGTAGTTTCTAGGGGGAGGGGCTTAGGGTAATTTATTAGTCCACTTTTTATTGGTGGGTGTATCTAAGGGGAGGGGCTTATTTGGTCCACTTATATTTAATATTGACTCTATGAGAATGGGGCTTAGCTACTCATCGTAAGCTAACTTATTATTTAAAAAAATTATTTTAGACTTTCCATTGGTGGACTGTTTATAGGAGTGGGGCATGGATGGGATCTCATTGGTTGGTTTCTACTATTTGTGGCTCGGTGTTGCATATTCATGCCTGGTGGACGTATGACATTTTTCTACCGAATTTAACAACTCGTCACATGATTTACTGCAGATCAATCTGGAATGTGAACCTGGCTGATTGTTTTTGTGAAAACTTCATTCACATTTCATGTTAGCAGTACGGTATATGTGACATGCTCTACGATAAGGTTACATTAGTCAATCTGACATAAACTACTCTCTGATTTCAATAAACAAGCAACAATTTCCTCTCTCATATTCCTCACATCAAGTGCTACATGTACATATTTAATCATCCATTTTCTTCTATGGATCTTTTGCAAGTTTCCTTTCTCCAATTTTAAACTTGAGTGAAAGCTTGTGTGAAAGGCTTTTTTTCCGCAGAGAAACTAAATACACATGTATCTAAACTTGTATGTTATCTTATTGCAGAACAAGTCACCAATACTGTACACGTATATAGCTGTCTTAATTACATGTATTTGGGTTTTAAAGACATGTAGAGTTGGCAATGTTTGATCGGTGTGTTCTACTCATAGAGAATCAACATTCACTGTTTGAGGCTAAATGCTTTTTTCGAAATTATGTTTCGTTCTTTTAATTCACAACCCCTGTTTGATGGGCTTGTAATTTAGCCGATGTTGGTAAAATTATTTTTGGTATCCTTTACCAAACCACATCATTTAATCAGAACATACTTTGAGGCGATGACTAGATCACACTGGTTGAATCATGGAGAAGCTCTTTGGTTTTGGTTGCACCGGGAACCAAACAGTGAACCAAACATTAACCTACACATGTCTCAAATATACTAGCCTCAAACAATTGCACACGTTTATTGCTATGAGTTTTAGAGTTCTAAGGAACTGTAATACACTACCAGTGCAAGCAAATTGCACTACGTGATTGGACGGGTGTTCAATCTTAGTTCGGGCTTAGTGGATTGTCATGATGTTGATCTGAAATGTCTGTAGATAATATTAGTGAAGCCGTACACATATTTGTTTTATTTGTATTGTTTTTTGTTTTTTTTACCTGGGAATTTCTTTTAACATGAAATAAAATTTGGTCCTCCTCTGGTAATATAACAGCGACGTAGATGTTGACGGTCGCAGTGTGGTTACTGCCCTCATCAACACATCTCACGCTAGCTCATCATCCAGCCTGTCTACAAGGTAAGACTAGCGGCTGTTTTATGTCCAGAAGAATTACTCACCACGTTTTTTCTTGCAGTGGTGCTTGCGCTAGGCAAATCATAATTTAAATGCGGTAGGATGTTTAGGTGCCTCTTGCCCACCTAATGACTGCATAGACACTTCAGTTGCATGCTATTTATTCTCTGAGTAAAATTGACACGGGTGTGTAGGTGTGATGTTCGCTGTATAAGGCAAACACGCTGCCGTGTTATACAGTGTTTTCACTAGACCGGAGCAGTCGATGCTGCTGGAATAGTGCTCAGGCTGAGGTCTTCGCCCAAAATTGGAGTGACCCTCTCCTCTTGACCCACTCGAACATTAAATATATTACATGCTTGATGGAAGAGAGAGATCTGCATCTATTTTACCCATAAATAGGAGAACTGGGCACTCAGTGTGGGCCGGAAACAGTCGGTTTAAACTGGTGTCCACCAAATCTTATTCCACTGTCTCTTTCACTAGGCTACCACAACTTAGCAACTTCCTTTTTTGAGTGTATATTTCAAGCACAATAAAAGTGTCGTTTACAAAGTCGCGCTCCAACCTGATGGATTAGGACCTGGTATCTAAATGTTGACATGTCGTCCTTTGACCTTGCCGCCAGAAGTCAGGACTCCCCATCTGCATCCAATGACTCGCTGTCGTCCCGTGTCATCGAGGAGGATCAGGCGGAGGATTCGGACATGGAGGCGGAGGCAGACCCACCCAACTGGCAGGATCTTGTTGACAAGGACATCGTCAAACGACTCAAGCCGAAGGAAGTCAAAAGACAGGAAGTTATTAATGGTAAAATACAGGCCTTCAATTTTCAGAGTTTAAAGGAGTTAAAAATGTGACTTGATTAAAGTCGCACATTGAGAAAATTCAGGCTTTTAAGGTATTTTAACATTTTGTAGAAATACATGTATACTTTTTTTATGGGTATGTAACAACATGAGTTTAACCATCAGTATACACAACAGAGCATGTGAAAGACAGAATCATTAACAGGTCACAATAGTGACAATATTTGTCAATACAGTAAGATTGATGGTAATCTTTCTTCAAGGATGTTTCTTTTAAAAAAAAGGATGCTTCTTGTTACAAAGTGTAGTCCCTTGGCTGTGCTTCTTAGAGTGAATCTAGTATTCAGTTCATAAACCCTACAATAACCCAAGATTTGTCTTGAGTCAGGGCTAAACAGGAAGACCACCACCACCTTATCTGTAAGGAACTCCCAACCTCCTGTGTTGGTTCAACACAGTTGCGAGGTCTGTGTCTATGCAGCGGTGCCACACACACATGGTGAGGTCTCCTGTTTGTAGGCTGTTAGAGCTCAGAGATGGTTATCTCTGTTAAGGTACCCGCCGCTGAACGAAAAACAGAAGCAAATCAGCAAACAACCTTCCCAAACCTCCATAAGTCAGTGTATGTTTGTACTTGCTTCCTGCAGAGTTGTTCCACACAGAGAAGTCCCACGTCCGCAACCTCAAAGTGTTAGACCGTGTCTTCTACCGCGTGATGCTACAAGAACAAGTACTAAACAGGGAGCTCATCCACGCGGTGTTCCCCAACCTGAACGAGATGCTGCAACTGCACGGCCCCCTCAACAACTTCATGAAGAAGGAGAGAAGGACATCTCACGTCATCCAAGAAGTGGGCCAGAGCCTTCTTAAAACGGTAAAGATTAACAAACGATTGTAACAAATCACACAGTTTGTCGCTCCATCACTGCTGTGGGAATAAAATGTGAAGAAATGTGGGACATTGTGGTGTCCTGAGCTGGGGCATCATTTCATGCAGGTTTCACATGGAGATGAATTAGAGGGAGCTGATGTATTTCTAGGATTCATTTTGATAGGTCTATTACCATTTTCATTACCAGATTGTTTTGGTAATAGGCTAGTGGGAACCAGCTAATTGTGTACAATGCAAGCAACAATGGCTGGTATCCATGCCTATTCTTTGTGTCATCTATAGTCCCCTATGGTATTGAAAGGTTTAAATCTGCTATGACACTACCAGTCATAGTTACTTCGCAAATCACCACAAATTTGATCAAGTAAAAAGCTGTATAAGTGCTGTCATAGATCGTATTATTTGTCATGGGCCATTTGCTAGTCCCTAGTGTTGCGTGTATGTTTTCTATTATTTATTTGTATTTTTATTATCATTATTATTGTTTTTATTTACTAGTTTGATGGTGAAGCAGGGGAGACGGCTAAACGCGTCTGTGCGACGTTCTGTCAGAACCAAAAAGCAGCCTTGGAAATGCTAAAGATCCGTCAGAAGAAAGACAGCAAGCTGGCACAGTTCCTGGCCGTAAGTGATCTGTGCACAACATGCACAGTGATCCTTCCACGCCGATCAATAAATGTGACTGGCTCTAGCAGAGGCAGACACTTCTAAATTTAGATTTTATTTTTACGTAGACAATTTTCGACACGGTCTGTGGTTGTAAAACAGGCTAAACAGCTCATACCAATCACTTCCCTGGGAAGTTAGAATACAAGGACAAATAAAGTTATTTACAAAATGAGAATGTACAAAAATCAAAGCATATCAAAGAGAAGTGAGATGATTTTAATATAATGTGATTCTCTGTTCTTTTTCCTTTCAGAGTGTATATAGTTTGCAAATAGGATAAAGCAATTTTGCTTGTTTATGTTATTGATATAATTCTCGTATAAAACAATGGAGATAATGAAGTTCAAATTAAGTTTCAATTGTGATAATATTTTACCAATCTTAGGCCATATTTCAAATTGGGATAATATTTTACCCCTCTTAGGCCATTTAAGAAGGAAATTAGTGTCTGGTCTTGCAAATTCCACATTATGGTTAACTTGTCAAAGAATCATTGTTGAGTTTACAAATGTACATATTAACAGTATCCACATCACAGCTGCCCACTGTTGTCAACTTTACTGAATAAAAAATGTTTGTCGCTCATAACTGATAGCTTTTTTTGTAAACATATGGAACAGTACGCAGTCACTCTCAATTCGCCATCGTAGTCATACATCATTTCTCGCCGAGGTCCTTGGCAATGGCTGACATGCTCTGCATAGCAACACAGTCTCGGCAAAACTTAACAAAAACATTTCACCTTTCAAACTTAAAGATCTAACAAAAAAGCATACTAGTGAGTGATTTATGCAATTGTTCTGCTTTCGAAAAAGTCGAAAAAGCAGAATACAAAACATCGTTTTCAGTCATTCTATGTATCGACACGGTTATGGTTGGTTCTGCGTATTGGGTGCGTGAATTACTCTCTATGGCAACGACCCCTTTGACCTCTGAGTGACTACCTGAAATATCCTTAGTTACATTACATACCTGTACCTTGCAGTGTACCTTGTACACAAATTTGCTAATGAAAGGGTTAACTGTACCGCAGGGAAATGTTCCTTCTCGCCTCTCAACTCATTGACATATTGGGGCAGCCTTTAAGATATCCTTTCTGATTTTGAAGTTGTGATTTAGTAGCTTCCCCTTGTTATCAGCTGAAAAATGATGTATGGCACGGAGTTACGTTCATCCGTGGATATTTACAGTCTTTTCTTTACAAAATTTACTATTGGGTGACAATTCATGTCGATATGCCCATAATGTACATCATCTTAATGCTAAATAACAATTCAACATTAATAAATATTTATAAGCGCAAAATCGGTCTAAAATCGGACAGTGTCCATGTTGAATGATAGCATAATATACAGGGTTTGGTGTAGTTACGTGATTGTCTTATCATGTTTGTAGGATGCTGAGGCCAATCATCTCTGTCGACGCCTTCCCCTTCAGGCCATCATAACAACTGGCATGCAGAGACTCACCAAATATCCCCTGTTGATTGAAAACCTTATGAAGTACACCCAGCGTAAGTCCGCTGTCCACGTACTGATGCTGTCCTGGTGTCTACCCTCTATTAAATCCTGCATCCAAAATCTATTGGTTTTGGGTTGGTCGAGAGCTGTTTACATGACCAGAAATATTTCAACTATTTTAAGGTTGCTCTGAAAAAGTACTATTTGGGAGTAGAAGTACTATTTGGGAGTA
>JAVCKS010031709.1:0-12229 GCA_032273685.1 Pteraster tesselatus | reverse complement strand
CACTGTGATGTGAAGGCTGGGTACAAGAGGTATTTTTGGAAAAGGGACGTGGTGGACGGGTATTCTGGAATTGCTCCGAATTACGAATTGACTGATGTGCCTGACCCCTAATATCTCCATGCTGTAACCGAATAGCTTGGTGTAAGAATAACCATTTAATTTTAAGCTGTGGGTATTGTTACATCAGTCGAGACGGGCGTGGGTAAAAGCCAACCCTCCCTGAACACCGAAACACCCAGAATGCTGATTTTGTTTTTGTTTAATACAAAAACAATTAATGGCGCAACGGTATTGAACACAATTTTAGGCAAATGTTCATGTTTTTATCATAAAAGAACTGATAGAATCAGACAGGTAGCTCACCAGTCACTAGACCTGAAAAAAACATGGTTTGATTTCCATGGTAATTTCAGCCATTCTTGAGATTTAAAAAAACCTCATTAGAATAATATTGTATAAAATCGTTCGCAAAAAAATCAAGCCTGGTTTGTTATTTTCGTAGGCATTCATATTCAAACTACTTTAATACGCACGAATTTCAAGATTCTTACGATTGCTGTTAAAAGCTGTGCACAGTTCATATGCATAAAATGGTCGGTACTTAAAATGGCTTACCTATTGACCTGCCTACCGCTAGACTCATGATCGATCTCATTTGAATACTGGTAATTATCTATTTGGATGCAGTTGACGGTGGACATAGGGCAGTGATATTCAGCCGTATCGGTGGCGTACAGGAAACTATCTACTCCGAGGGTCTACATTTTAGGATACCATGGTTCCAGTATCCGGTGATCTACAACATCCGATCGAAACCAAGAAGAATATCTTCGCCTACAGGAAGTAAAGGTATTGATTTGGGTTAATACACGACAAAAAGTAACGGTGATGTCGTCTGTGTTGAATTTGCCAACCAGTTGAACACGTGAACCTTTGTCGAGTTTACTTGACAGCACGTTTAGCTTGTCCTAGAACCACTGGCGAGTAAACTCGACAGCATGCTTATCTTGTCCTAGAACCAGTAGCGGGTATACTCGACAACATGCCTAGCTTGTCGTAGAACCACTGGTGTGTATACTAGACAGTATGTCTAGCTTGTCCTAGAACCATTGGCGAGTATACTCGACAGCATGCCTTAGCTTGTCCTAATAGAACCACTGGCGAGTAAACTCGACAGCATCTCAAATCTGTGCCATTTCGTCTCTCGTAGATCTGCAGATGGTTAACATTAGTCTGCGTGTCCTCTCCCGTCCCATCGAGTCCAGCCTGCCCCAGATCCTGCGTCAACTGGGGACGGATTACGATGAGAGGGTCCTACCATCCATCTGCAACGAGGTAGAGAGATCATTGTGGATGGGGGGGCCTACTGTTAATATTTTATTTTACCTTCTAAAGATGATTGGTAGTGGAAAATGCAGGTTTGGGATAATTATTTCGGGGGGGGGGGGGGTGTTTTTTTTTTTACCCCCCCAAATTAAAACAGGAACCGAAATAAGTACCCTTTTACATTACCGTCACTTGAGGGCAGCAGATAGTAGGACCACGGGGTGGGTGGGTGGGGGGGGAGGGAGCAGTGCCCGCACGCGAGTCATGTTTGCTGAACATTTCCGGTTTTGATGGTTTCAGGTTCTGAAGAGCGTGGTTGCCAAGTTCAACGCATCACAGCTGATTACCCAGAGACAGCAGGTACCTTGCATTTCCAAGAATGAGTGTACAGAAAATAGCGGTGTTTGTACCGTTTATAGACAGACTGTCAAGCAAGTATTGCATTTCTTTTGAATACTTACTTTTTTGTCCTTTTGGGGGGGTCATTATAGCAGCTCTTTCACCCTTTCAATACCCATTGGCGCCAATAGGCACAATGATACCAGTCATTGTTGCTTGTATTGTCTGCAAATAACTGGTTCTCACTAGCCTTATTCTCAAAACAATTTGGTAGTGAATAGTAGTAGTGAAAGGGTTAGGTCAATCACATCCGTTCACGCATGGACATTTTCTGTTTTTCTAGGTGAGTCTGCTAATTCGTCGCCAGCTGACGGACCGAGCCAAGGACTTTGGCCTCATCATGGACGATGTCTCCATCACGGAGCTGAGCTTCGGTAAGATTCAATTGCTACCTGCTCTTGGTTTCGCATATTGTGTGGCCCACTTGAACACCAGATGGGTTGAGATGCAGTGAAGGGGATTTTTTTTCGGCCAACAAATCCTGGTCCTACCAACCGCCCACCAACCCCCACTAGCATCCCCCACACCCCACACCCTGTCGGCTCCCCAATCCCTTGGCTTCCAATGACTGTTATCCATGAATGAAAATTAAAAATGGCTTTCTCCCGAAATTACATAACACCTGAATTCGGGCAGTTTTCCCAATATAGTGCCCGTTTCCCCGTCTAAGAAGTGGAACACACAGAAACAGTTTGTAGCAAAGACTGATGCCCTGCCGCCACTACCAAGCATAATGATTGAGGTACGATGATTAAACATGTCAGTATTCAGACTAGAGTATACATTTTCTATAGCGCAGTTAGATTGACGGGATTATTTGTTATAATATTACAGGCAGCGCGGCGGAGCTGGCATTGTTTTTTCGTCCACCTTATGATGAATGTCTGTCTGTCGGCAGATTTTTTCGGCACGAAAATGAAGGCCAGGTACGAATACCGGGGATGATGACGTCATTTCCGGTGACACCATAATTTTTGGGCGATGTAATTCATTCAATAAAAACATCATCATAGCCTTAGTTAACAGTACACAATTGACATGCAACAAAACAAATGTATATCGGACAATGTTCATGAGCATGGTAATTACATAAGTACAATTCCTAGCTCGTATAATGTTATACAGTAAGCCACGGAGGTAGACTCATCATTAAATATGCCTCGCATTTAATATTTAGCACTAACGTCTACATGTCTGTTTGCTTGCAGTAATCATCCGTTTTATAATACATCCTTGCTACGGAAATCACGGTCAATTACTCGTCTTGCAAGAAGCCTTTTGTCTCTTCAGTTCCTGCCGACTGGAGACCGCTTTGAAGACTAACTGTCGTCAATAATATATGGGCTTTAGCGGAAATAATATCCTCTCTCTCCGTAGTTTTCCTATGAAATTAATCTTAACATAGAAATATTACAGCGTGGCCCTTCAACCCGTCGATTCGGACTCTGACCACATTAAATCGATGGCATGGCCGACTAAGGGACGGCTTAATATAGATGTAGCGGCTTTTTAACATGGCCACGGTCTATAACCCGTGGGTTATGTTTAAAACGAACAACATCTGCGAACAACAGCATATTTAACCCTAAGTTTGTTCCAACTACAAGCTACCTGTGCAGTAATCTGCAATGAGATCAGGGAGGATGCAGCGTGAACTATAGCGCCACCCTGACCTCCAGCGAGAAGGTTCGTTTAAATACGTTACGGCCCTAAACATGGCGGCGCCATAGAAGTTTCACGAAAGCTAACCGCACGTGAATTATCCTGTCGCCCAGTGGTGTTATATACTAGATCATTGTTTTTACGTCGGCCCCAAACATGGCGGTTCCGCTATATAGAGGTAGACCTAGTAAGACAGCTAGAGAACTAACACCGTAACTTGGCCCGTCGCCAACACGGTGTTGTATATCTGACATTGCTCAGTCTTAAACATATGGCGGTGATAGAGGTTCGAGAAAACTATTCGCGTGCATATCACGTTAGTCGCCGAATCGTGATTTACGAAAACATTTCCAGTCTGCCTATGCGGACATGGTGTACACACAGGTTCATAACGGACACAAGCTGCCTCCGTTATTGTTGGGGTGTTTAGGGTTCAGAAATATCATAATTAGTTAGGCCTACGTCACAAAACAAGCTTGAGGTGCATAATACTTTATTGTTCGTGAAGTAGGCCCTATGCTTTACAAAAACATTTAGTACAAGACAATCCAGCTATGTAGCGCTATGAGCACGCGTACACTGCTCCGTCATCGGGCGTAGTACCAATTGAGAAGAGTGCTTGCAGGGGCGGCACAATCGATGCTAACGTTTTTACAAGACGCCCCATCACGGACGATAGAAACATAATTTAAGCTTCATTAATAATGCATGCCGCTGGTTGCCTTTGACTGACACGTACTCTCACTTCAAACATAATAGTGCGATCAACGAACTCAAGCGTTAGCAATAAAACAATTTGCGTGTTTCAAATTGTCTGCTACACTTGACTGCAGAGGATATTTGAGGTCAGCACTAAACAGTTCAAATCACTTTGGTAACTTAAAAACTTTAGTAAGATACACCATGTTGCTATAACAACAGTGAACAGAAGACTTGCTGCTGTTGAAAGTTACTAAGTTTAAAGCCTTACGCCAAACCACGTGTTTAGCAACATAATAATACAGTTGACTATAGGTCAATGTACCAAGCAGACTCTTGTTCAAGTACGGTGGCTTTTAATCCTGTATACAACATGTTGAGTTGTCTTTTAGAACGGAGCTCTCAATAACAGTACGTTCACATCTCGATGTATACACTGGTGCTGAGAAACTAATCAACTTAATTACATGCCTACTTGCACTTTCGTTCGTCTATGATGTATGAGATAAAGTCCGATAGGCCATAATTTGGATACACGTAAATCGATACACACGATATCCACAGAAAGCACAGTCCATCCAAATAGGCCTAAACTCTGTATCAAGTTATCGACTACCTTTTTAAGAAGAGTTCCTATACAAAAAAAACTTGAAGATAGATAATTATTACACTACTAAAACTTGAGAATGATATTGATTCGAACTCATATCCCATCTGTGAAAGGTCAGAAATTTTAAGAAAAGAGGACCACTAACTTATAAGAAGTTACTCCCTTCAACAAGTGCCGTTCACATGATACTGTATCCGTCGTTGTTCTTGGTAGTCGTAAACATGCCATTGACATTAACTGAATTATGTGTACCTGACGTCTCTTTAGTCTATCTCTAGCCGGGGCGAACAGTAGGTTAGTTTACTAATATAATATCCTGTTATGCAATCTATTCGCTTGCTCTTTTTGATCAAATAATGGCGGTTGCCTTATTCTGGTTTATTTTAAAATTGTGTTTAACAAGGTTTCAATTATTCTCCAAAGAGAAAAAATTCGGTTTTACCGAATTTCCATTGTAATGAATTAAGGGAAATGAAATGGTCAACGAAAGTCACTCAATGTAGAGCAACCTTGTCCCAGTAGATGTGTACATGATTATTGCATTTAGAGATGTCTCTATCAGAGTTAACGCTACCAGTCCACTCGACAACACGTACCGGTAACCAACCAATGCCCCCATTACTGCCTACCGCCTTGACATGTCCAACATCATAAATACGCTTCTCTTGGTTTCTGCATTACGTAGTAACCATGGCAACTAATACACTACGGCTAAAACTGAACACAATTTAATAAATCATCCGTTCTGTTTAAATCTGCATTATAAAGCAAGTATAATGTGGTACTGAGCTCCAGTCCTGAAATTAAACCATTTGAACTAGGCAACACCACAACATAATTTTGTCTGATTTGTTTAGTTATTTAATGTTTGGGGTTGTGAAAACAAAATGAAATTGGTTGACAAACAAACTTGGTGGGATAAAAAAAACAATCACCAATATTGAAGTGCAGTACAAATACGAGAAGCAGATGGTGTGATTTTTGGAATGTGCCTTTCAGACTCTTTTTAAAAGTTGTCAATGATGAGCTATTTGTTATGCTCTCAAGTAAATTATTCTAATCGTTTGCAGAGTGAACAAAAAACGAGTATTTAAAGCAGTTGGGACTGGCAAAGGGTATCGTATGTGTAGTTTCGAAGTGTAGTCCAACCGCCCCACTAAATGGCTATTTACTCAATAAGTATAATTACTCAACAAATTAACAACAATGGGGTTATTTATAATGCTTAGCTCATTACAAAGCGGAAAGAATTCCGTCTGATAGTGAAGTCCAGCCAATTTCACATAGAATAAATTCATAAATTGACTCCTAATCTTTGCTTAAGAATCTATCATTATATCGTTTTTTGAATACGTTCAACAATGTGTAGTCTGTATGGATCCCACACAGAGCAGCAGTAATCGATATGTAGTCGAACTATTCGAAAAGGATTTTAAGAATGTTTTTATAGGGAAGTATGAAAAGTTACGCTTTATTAACCCAATTACCGTGTTACATTTCAAATGGACTGGGCTGCAGTGGTTTCCTAAATTCAATTTGTCGTCAATAATGAGACCTAAATAAAAACAAATCGGAAATAGCTGTTTCTAATAGTTTGATACTCGTATAATACCTGTAAACCAAGGGTTTTTCTAGATATTTGCATAACTTTGCATTTTTAATATTTAAATTCCATGTACGGGATCAATCGCACAATGAATCTAAATCGGATTGCAGGGCCGACAGGGCAGACATTCAAACTATTATTAGGACTGTATCAGTCATCAGTATATAATCGTATTATTGATCTAACATGTTTGGGAATATCATTAATGAACTTACATAGAAAGAACACTGGCCATACAACTCTACCCAGTGAGGTACACCTGATTTTACATCCGACTAATTATCCTACAAGACGACACAAGCGTCTGACTATAACATTTGAGCGATTTGTATATTTATATTTTTGGGGTCTATCATTCAAACTTTTTTTTAGTATAACACTGTCCGGAGACATAAGATCCGTCGACTGAATGTGTTTAAACTGAAAGAACATCTTGGTCAGATACAATGTTAGTTATCGCCGGGAAGTATCATCGTCCGATTGTGTCTAGAAAATGTCACTTTTGTTTGTAGGAGACGACGGAGGACTATAAACGAATAATGTTACGGTATTGACTCTCCTCGCGTCTATATGGAACCCTTGGCGCCGATAGCATTATAGCGTTATTTTCGCTTAGGGATATATGACTGCTGCTTTCTCATTCATTTTCTGATTGGTAACGGCCTGAAATCTGCCACGAATCTAAACAGTTACGTCACATACAGAACGTCATAGCTTATGTAGACTAAACACTACTACTTTAATCAATCGATGGTCTACAAATCTAAACAGTTAAAAGACAGATGTGATGATAATAAACTGTAATATAAACAGTAAATGAAATATATCTGTAATACAAACCGTGCATAAACTGAAAGTATCATTCGTCGTGACAAGTGAATGGTTCTTCTTAAGCAAAATGCATAATTATTATGACATGTTCGTGTAACTCACGTATTATTTTCATGTCAATCATTCAAATGCTATTCTCATGTCATTCCCATGTGTAGTTACGCCATTCATTCCATGTGTACTCACGCCATTCATTCCCATGTCATGCTCATATCATTTCTATATCATTTACAAGTTACTTAATTGTCATGTCAATGTAATTCCCAATTGTGAAGCATACCTTTGAGAAAATTGCCACGGAGGATTTAAATTAGTATTACTCGACATCATGGCGGAGGTATGCACTCCACAAAGTGCGTCCATAGTCTAAACAACAGGGCCGTTTATTCAAGTGGGCCAAATAGAAAAATCAATGGGGCTACAGATAACTCTTACAGTCGTGGGCCAGAATAATTCAAAAAGGGCCGTATCCCACGCACGGGCCGCTAGTTGAATAAACCTGGTACTGGTGGTGTGGGTAGTACACTACTACATGTATATATCTTGCGCCCTCACACATCGAGCATCTTTATCCCAAGTCACAAGCATATGTTGTCGTCCCGTTTTCTTATGTGCCAGATAGATACGTGGTTTAAATCACGGTTTATTACTACAAGTTTTTCTAAGGGTAGAGGCCGGGAAAAGAGAATTCAGCAAAACTGACCTACGTCAAAAACATGGTCTTGTTCAAACCTGACACACACACAATTGAACAGTAAGGACGTTCATTAATATTTATAAAACGGATTAGGGCTTGGGTTAGGATTAAGGTTAGGACAAAGGCTAATTCTTCAACCCAATTAAACTCTAGCTAACCCTAACCCTAACCCTGTAGTCCTAGTCCTTACCGTTGATTGGTGTGTGTGTGTGGGTGTGTGTGTGTGTTTTTAGGCTTGAACAAGACTATATTTTTTTTTACGTAGGTCGGTTTTCTAGATCCCTTTCCCCCCCCCCTTTACCCTAGTTTTGGTGTGTGTTGTTGAATAGGCAGTGCATGCTATGCGCTACATAAAAACAACATATGCATGGTGTGAGGCAGTGCGACCGTACAAAACAACGTGTACATGGTGTGAGGCAGTGCGATCGTATAAAACAACGTGTACACGGTGTAAGGCAATGCGACAGTATAAAACAACGTGTACATGATGTTAGGCAAGTGTGTGGACAGTATGATGAAGGATCAGGAACAATCAATGATGTCTCGCCTATAGCGCGCGGTACAATTATTAATAACTGGGCTAGTACAGTATAGCCTGGACACCGAGTGGACGTCGGCTACACGGGTTCACAGCCTCAGTGAATCACGTCGCCAACAAACCATGTAACATTGGTTCTCATCTTGACAGCATCGGTAGGCCTAAACTACAATGGCGGCCTTGGGATCCGTGGAAGAACAATCCAACTTTAGCACCGTATTCAACCAGAGTAGCTCAGATTACGAACAAGATGGCTGTGATTTCGCAACTATATTAACCTCAGATGGCGATACTTCTAGGTTTCTGTACAGCCAAGGCGAATCTATCTACACCAAGGTATTCTTGCCGATTATACTAATCGTAGGAGTTTTAGACAATGCTGCCTTCATCTACGTCGTACTGAGGATCCCGCGTATGCACACAGTAACTAATTGTTATCTTGTCGGTCTGTCCTTTGCCGATATTGTGTTTCTGGTCTTCGCTATTGGTAGTAAGCTTTGGTGTTTCGCCTTGTCTCCAATCTCTGGTGATGATACCCCTCTAGGGCTGTCCGGGTGCCAGGTAACTCAGTTTATGGTTAACACATCATACTTCGTGTCACTGTGCTTCATCACACTAGTGTCTTGGGAGAGATACAACGGCGTGTGTCGTCCTCACATGAGGAAAGATACTGGAGCTAAAGTCATGGCTAAGATCACAATATCAACTCTAGTTTCTTCCATCCTAGCTGCTTCCCTCCTAGTCAGTTTCTGGACGACGATCACCCAATGCATCGTCTGGCCAGCAACTGCTAAATACTCTCTCTTCAAGGACAAACGTCTTATCTGTACCTACGAGATGTTCTGGGCTGATAAGTACACTTACACGGTTCAAACGTTCCCGTTCTTCTTTTCGCTCTTAATTAACGTCTTATTTTACTACAAAATCATCCGGGGATTGAACCAGTCAATCAGACGAACTCACCATTCTACCAATCGCAAAGATTCATCCACTAGGAACCAAGTCGCTATGATGTTAGTTATTAACGGCGTGGCTTTGTTCGCTCTTCTTGCTCCCTTTGAAGCCATGTCACTCTTTAATTTGATTGCAATTTGTAGAGGTTACCAGTATTACCTACCATTACACCACCGGGTATGGTTGGCTTACGTTGGACGCGTTGCCTCCTATGTTAACTCGATCATAAACCCTATCATTTACACTGTGCTCAGCACTCGTTACAGAGAGGCCTTCGTGAATGCTCTGTTGCCGGCAAGATGGCGGCCACAATCAAAGTACACCGGAAACTTAACGCCCGGAAGTACTGGAAGAAGTGGTACTATGACGACCAAAGTTCATGAGTCTCGGATGTAACCAGGACAACCATAATCTACAAATCCCTCATCTTACCACGGCGGCTGTCAGGACTCGCGACTCCCAGGTACGACAACCAGAACTCCCGAATCCCGGGTGTAACTATGACAACCAGAACTCACAAGTCGATGTATGCCTGTCAGTCTCCGATCCAACAATGATGGTAAAAATCGTGGACAACCAGATGTATTTAGTAAAATAATTACCCAAGTGTAAGTAGACATGTCTTTGTCTGTTCAAGAGCTGTAAAGTTAGTTTTGACGAATTTGGTGAAATCCTTGTACAAAGAAGAAAAATATTCAAACAAATTAGAACAGATATAATCAGTAAAATAATATTAAGTAGCAAATGTTGATTAGTTAGCCGTGTTATTTCCAAAAACATCAGCAGAAGACAACCACAGAAACTCTGATGTTGTTGATTTGTCCGTAATCGAACGACATGCGCTCACCAGTGGTTTCCTATTCTGTAATCTTTAAAAAGAGTAGTGCTTTTTAGTTACCAAACTGCTTTCCAAAGAAGCCCTCTCAAGCATAATTTGTTCAATCAGTTGTTCAATTCCTACTCAAGACAGTTGAGTTCTCTCGTATTAAGGAATGACATCGGGAAATCAGAATTAGACATGCCGTGCCCATGTCGGTTTATGACAATGACAGACAAATCCGCACCCTTGGAATTTTATAAATTAAATTACTCCCGAGTCACCAGCTAAATAACTTGTACAGTAATCTAATTATATTCAAGTTGTTTTCTCAGCGATGTTCTATTCGATATTCTATTCATTCTATTAAGTCATAAATTTTCGAGGAATCATCGTTTAATCCCAACGAACAGATGTTTCGTTCAGTGGTGTAGTCTACATGTTACACAGGTATACGCCGTATTCTTACTATACGGAAGCTTCCGGACGTGTGTGTGTACGAGGCTGAGAGGAAATTACGTACACTGTATACAGCATAGGAAATGTTAACAACCAGCCCAGTTACCAGGCAATTAGGCTGTTACAGGCGGGGGGACTTGTATAAAGAATCAGGCATTCTTGAGAAATTATCCTTGTCAAATTACAAGAGCACACAGCGGGGAGCTAACTGTGTACACGCTACACGATTCCATAACAATAATTATGCCTTATACTCTCTGTCCTCAGAGTTGCCGATAAGTCGGATATTCAGTTGGGATGGATCACAATAAAATCCCGCATGTATAATAAGTACAGTCTAGTAGTTTCCACTGAATGAGTAAGATATTTTAATTTAATTTGAGAATATGAGATAGCTCAATAAATGTAGTTATTGTTTTAACCAACCAGGTTCCCTCTACCGTTATCTAATAACAACTGGAATCCCAGTTCTACAGCGTAGTTACAATAGGCCTACATGATAAATGGCGAAGTCATCTGTGTTTATTCTATTATCACGTTGTATTTCTTTTTGAAACTTATGCGTAAGTCATTTATTCAGATCTTAGCCGCACTATATACGTTTATTGCTGTAATAGTTGTAGGCCTATGTAATACGATAAGTGATGCTGTTACAGCAAGAACGGCGTCACCAATGAGTGTGCCGCTCGCGCACTCGTATCTAAGATACATCACACGTGGAATCGTGACCGGGAAACTGCCCGTCAGTGTTAATGTTGCCCATAATAGCGGCTGTATCGCCTTACGTTCTTAATGAACCGTTGCGCAAAACTGATACCCAGCAACATGTTTATGTAGTAACTCGTACAGTGTGGCATCATTATAATGTATTGCCCTTCATAATCATACTAAATTCAAATGACAATGCACATCAGCAGAATCATTACGACGTCGTGTTCCATATTCTGCAACATCTAATAGTTCACTATACACCTCTTGTTCCTAGTTGTACTATCACGCAGGCCCGCAGTAAATTCAATTTCAGTTGTTGCTATTTTTGGGCAGTATTGGCCGAGTAAGTCACGAATCCCGGATCATTATTGAACATGAATCATTTAACATTGCCATCGTCATCTGTCTTGCTAAGATTGGTTAATAATATAATTGACGCAGCGTCTTAAAGACGCTGCAGACGATGACCCTAGTGCAGAGAAACTAGGTCGAGAAATCGCTGATAAACATAAACTAAACAAATTCTTGTTACATGTCACTACACATTATAAACGTTATCATTAAAACATATTACCCGTATCGTGGATATGTCACGTTCGATCTTTACTGGACGCGTAAGTCGAAACATCAGCAATTAGAAAATTGAAACGATTTAGGAATTGTATTGATTTGACCGCTGACCCTGATAATATGTCTACACGTTCCAAGATGTTTAATTATCACCACCCATGACCACTGGCTATGTATTGTGTTAAAGTTTTGTCCTTCTCGAGTTATTCGATAATTATTGTTCACTGCAGTTCAACGCGTAGGGGTTTACCATAGCATCTGCTGCTGTATGATCCAAGTCCAAATCGAAGGGGAGCTTTGAGAAAATCAGTATTAAATTGAAGTCAACAACTGGTAAATTTCAGTATATA
>JAVCKS010031698.1:0-12231 GCA_032273685.1 Pteraster tesselatus | reverse complement strand
ATATCAGAGAATCAGCAAAATTGATCAGCATAAACGGCGCGCAGCTCAGCAATGTGCGCCAGTTTCGATACCTCGGTAATGTACTCACCGACAACCCGAAAGACCCCAAATACCTTCAACACCAGATCTGAGCGGCATACGGCAAATGGAATGAGTGTAAAGCCATGTTTGGTGATCGAGAGATCGCACTCCCGGTACGAATGAGTATGGCAGAGGCACTAGTCAGGTCCAGGTTGACATACGCGGTACAAACGAAGCGGCTGAGTGCGGCCCAGAAGAGAAAGTTAGACTCCATTTGGGCGCGCATGTGCCGCAGTATGATACGGGGAGGGTTCAGGCGCACGGGCGCTGGCGCTGAGGATAGCAACTGGAGCTACGTGTACTCGAACGAGCGCGTACTGCAAATCTGCGGGACCCAACTCATCAGCCTGTACTGCCAACGCCAGCACCTCAAGTATATCGGCCACATCGCCAGAATGCCCAACGACTCCGAGCAAAAGCAATGGCTCTTCACCACCACTGCGCACAAGGGCCGAACGTGCCAATGGAAGCTACTAGCGTCAGACTTAGGTCTAGACCCGATACAGCTCCGACGCTCGCTTGCAGACAAGCGAAAATTAAACGAGTTGCTAAAGGCAACGCTCTCGCCGGGCGCTAAGCCGCCGAAGTCGAGATAACCCTACGAACGAACGAACATAATGCTTTGAAGCGCACCAAACGCCCGCGAGGTAGTGGTACCCCTTTGTAATTTTCCAGGGAGAAATTAAGCTCGATAATCATTTTAGATTTTTAGAATAAATGCCATACAATTGTAGTTTTTGTTTACAGAGTATACTGTGCTGAACTCTGTCAAACGCTTTTGCGAAGTCCGGAAAAGCATATAAACACTGCTCCCTTTTTCTGAGTACGAGCTCCAATCATGTAAGGCGTCTATAGTAACTGGGTCTCGCAAGAACGTCGGTTCCTAAAACACGTTGGTTATCAACTATAGTCTGTTAAAAGAGATACGTTCTAAAAGTTTACAGACAATTTAAGTCAGTAAAATTGTCCTATAATTACAAGGTACCGTACAAAAGGTGGAACAGCGTGCACACTAAGAAATACCAGCACCACTAATATGGGTGCACATTTACCACACTATTTATAGGGTACAAGTCTGCCCCACAATTTGGGTGCAGATTTGAACCTTTATTTCTTAGTGTGTGTGTTTTTCGCCACTCATGTGGAACTATCCCAGATCAAAGTGAAGCATTTGAAACGTTTTGTCACCGAGAAGACAGTTCTTTCGCTCCTTTTTTAGAATTCAAGGAGTAATTTCATCTGGGCCAGCAAATTTATGTTAGTCTACGTTTTTAAACGAGTTTACTTCTGTGCACTGGATATCTCTCATAGTAGGAAATTCACTGGCCGTGTTTCACTCTTGAGAAGAATAATTGTCAGCTTGAGTATTTATAAACACCGAGTTAAATTTATTATTTAGCGCTTCTGCTATTAAAGTCTGCTAGTTTCTGCTTGGTTTGCTTTGTATGTCAGCACATTCCACACATAATATGTTAGCGTATATCTTTGTATTTCTACCAATGAACGAACTTTGTAAACTTTTCTTAGCAATTTTGTAAAACCTATTACGTTTTCGAAGTGGAACAATGTGAACGTCAAAAATGCTGCTGGGATCTAATGTGAATAATAAATCTGGAATGTTTTTTGATGTATCTGAAATTCGGGTAGGTTCATCGATTTGTTAAAATAGATTGTTTTCCATTACGAGTGATCTAAACACTTCTATACTATTTGCATTGGATGGGTCCAGGTAACCGTCTACCCATTTTATGTTAGGAAAATTAAAATAACTCGTAATTTTTCTTTTGATTAATTCTGTTTCCGCATAAATTCTTCATTGATTTTTAAGATTGTCAATGACATCGTTATCACTATTGTAAAAGACTCCTAACCAAGCTGATTTTGAATAAGCACAAGTAATTTGTACACCCATTTAACCTTGGTTTCTTTCTTTATACAGAATATGTTTCAGACTCTGAATATGAAACGGCACGCTCATATTTTACATCAGGGTAGGTTTTTTGTCGTAGCATACTAGTAACACTAATCCAACATTAGTAATGGTATAATAGGGCTTACAATTTAGATCAACTTTAAACAAGAATATTATTCCGGTTCTGGTATGTATACAATCCTGGTCCAAACTATCAGACGAGGTCGCTGCACACCTAAGTTTATCTCACAGAGCCAATGTATAGTTTATCGGGTCATATAGCGCCGTCTTGGGACATATTGTTCGGGTTTAGTTTTTACACCCACACGCGCGCCGACGTTGCATACCGGTACTCTGTTGGATTATATTATTTGCACCGGCCTGCTAAATTGGCTGAGAGATATGATTTTTTCCGTCCATCGAGAGGTCGGTTCCCGCTATACTGTCTTTGTTTTGTGAAAGATCTTTTCTTTGCTAAACAACTTCTCATTACGTACTTGAATATCATTCAAACCAGGGGCTTACTGGTTATTCAAACTTTATCACAGTTTTACTGCAACCATGGAGGATGCTGTAACTGTGTGATGTAACACCATCCTTAAAAATATAGCTTTCGTAACAATACATTGTCTTAAAATAGACAAAACAATTATTCAAATGCCAAGCAATAAAACAATACAGATTATTTCGTACAAGCGTTTCGTACAAGCGTTTCGTACAAGCGTTTTTGGTATAGCCTTAAACCACAAGAACCTGTATTTCGGTTCTCGATAAAACATATTTTACGAAAATCGAAATACAAGTCCCCGCCTCATCGAATTTTGTATCGTAAATTTGTTGTACTCAATATGACTTGTTGGCTTTACACACCAGGGACGAGTCATGGGTGTCGCACGGTCGGGCCTGGTCTGATCAAGTAGCATCAAATGCCGGATCGCCAACTACGGTATCCAATACTAGGAGAATGGGTCATGAACGAACCATACGCATCACGATACATCGGGCCACGCCGCCTCGTTTTTCCTTCAAGCCGCAGTGTAGATTAGTGGAGAGTGGACAGACTGCTCGACTGGTTTGTGGTGTTAAAGGTGGTTTACGGCAATTATTAAGATACATTTTTAAGAAATGATCTTGAAATAACTATTTCAAAACAACATCATCTTGCGTTGGTCAACGTGCAACGTGCCCATCTCCAACTTTTCAAATTATAATACTCATTTTGTTTATCAGTCGGTTCAAAGCGATTTTTTAATGGGAAACAAACAACGGTCATAACATTTTCAAAACGAGGTACTTGCTTCTATGGTTAGTAATGTAAACGTCCATCATTCATTGCACGTAGGCAAATATAATCATAGTCACAACGATGTCACCATTATGCAATGATTAAATGTATTGGATTTTTTCTAGGATCGCCGAAACCACGTGTTAGTTGGTTTAGCCATGGCGCCGAGATCAAGTCTGAGGGACGACACCGCGTTATGGAAAGTGACGAGGGCAACTTCGCGCTCGAAATACGAGAGGTTAAACCTGTTGATGCCGGAAATTACATTTGTACCGCGGGCAACATAATAGGGCAGATCTACTGCTCGACAGAGCTTACGGTTGAAGGTCAGTTTTCCCCCTCGAATTAAACCAAGAAAGCTCGTAAAACACCTGAAAAGCAATATAGCTCGTATGCCATAACTATAACCAGTAGTTGGTATGTTTGGTCGTTTTTTCACAGAGTTTGGAGAACCCAAAATAAACATGAGGACCGCTGCTGAAGAAATGTCAAGGTACAGTTTATAGACAAGGGTAACAATTTCCAAGTTATAGTTTGCGGATGATTAAATCCGTACACACGCTGCCCGGGCGCGACATTTTTATTCCCATGATATTTTCTGAGTAAATAAATAAATTATATCACTCCCGGAGGGGGGGGGTGTAGTGCATTACAAATCTATTCTGCACTGTAAGTATATTCTGCTCCGAGTTTCCGTTGCCAAAGTGGCGTAGTGGAATAAGCTATATACATGTATAAGCTATAATGGGTTAGTATAACCAAGAGGTAGTGAACTGCTTGAGAGGACAGCCATACATGCAGATTCCTTAGAACACGCACGCTAACATGTCTATATGTGGACATAGAGTCATATAATATCAAAAACCCTCCACAAAAATACACCTGACTTCTCTAGCCTCAATTCAAATTTCCGACGCCACCATGCGATTGGGGCTGGAATGATCCATGAATGCGGGAAATGCATTTTACCAAAATGCATACATATCAAAACATAAAAATGAGTTTGGGCTATAATATGGCCATTATAATTCACATGACCCAAATTTTGTGATTCCATAAATCAGAACAACCCTATTCGCACGAGGGTGCTGTGGCGCGTCATTAAAAGAGCCATTTGTCCCAGGAAGCTATACGGTAGGCGTCTTTTTGTGGAGATTTTTTGATACATGTAATAAACTAATTATAAGAAGAGAACATAGTAAAAGAACATAGTAACCAGCTATTAGCCCTTTCGAAGTATGGCGGACACAATAGGATTGTGCTGTTCCGAGTTCCGATTGGGTAAAACTCAAAAGAGTTTACCTAATCGGAACAGCGCCATCGTATTGAGTCCGTCTAATGGTGTGGGGTGTGTTCTCTGATCTCTATAATAATTTGATAGACGGTGCTATGCCCAAAAGGCAACCGTCCGCCATACTGTTTCCCCCCAAAAGAGCAGTCAGGTGGCGTGTTTACCGCGGATATGGCAGGGGTATCCACAAGAAAAATATAAGGAGTTACGGGCCATAAACATTTATAAACAAAACTATTATTCTTATTATTATTATTTATTCGGCGTAATACAACTCGATACAACAATGATGACAGTCTCAATAAACAAGCAATTATTGAAAATATTACAGTATAAACAATGAATATGCATATCATTATCAATCAGTAAGAATGAACATACATTTGAAAATACAACAATAATTAAACTATAAATAAAACGGCAGTCTTCAACCACTCACCGCTCGCGATCCGTGAAGGTATTGCAAAAGGTGTGACTTTGTAGAGACTAGCGGTGTTTAGTCAGCAAACGACTTAGTACAGTCATCGCTAACCTCAACAGATAAACAGACCTTAACAACTTATTTAAATGGTGATGCCAGACAGCAGCTTAAAAATTAACAAAGAAGGGCTTAATTGCTGTAAGTTTAAAGGTTACAAACGAAGCTTTTTGCGATTAGAAAGTGAGTCTGTTACATAACCGTCTTCAGCGACCATGTCGCTTCCAACATCGATCGTTGATCCCTGCGTTCGCCGCCTCCGTAGCCCCGGAGCCCGAGGTGTCGGAATCCGACGAAGATTGGGCAGAAGTTATCAGATGCTGTAGTACATAATACTTCACTGCGCGTGTCGCGGTACCAGACCCGGCTATTTTGATGCCGTACGTACGGCGTCATCAAATAAAAATACATCGTGAAATAAAAATACATCGTGAAATAAAAATACATCATCAAAAAACAATACGTCATCAAGCTATAAAGCCCTTAATTTACGTCGTCATCAACTTGATTTACGTCGTCATCAACTTGATTTAGGTCGTCACATGAAAAGTGTTCATGACTAAACTTCGTGTGCCCTCTTGGCGAAAACCGTTGAACGCCAAAAGGGCACTCTGTTGGTGATGACCAGAAATAATTTGATGACGGCGAAAATGTTGTGCGTAATGAGTTGATGATGATGAGAAATAAGTTGACGATGCCATCAAACCATGAAAAGCTGTCATCAAATGAAAAGCTGTCATGAAATAAAAGGCGCCATCACAATTAAATTAGGTCATCACTAACTAAATTCAGATCATCATCAACTAAATTCAGATCATCATCAAAAGGGTGCCCTTTTGGCCTTCCATAGAGAACAAGGGTATTTTCAAGGGATGTGGTGGACGGGTGTATTCTGGAGTTGCTCCTAACAACGAAAACATTCGATAAAACTTGTAACTGAAATCACTTCATGCTTAATTCGATTTGGAGCGAACACATGTACTTTGATACCGGCGGACGACGACCGGCCACGCACATTTAGCGCAGATATAGCTACATGGAGCTATAGTGAGCTAGCTCGCCATTCGTACTCGCGTCATTTTTTATATACGAGGGGTGTGCTTATGTAAATTCTGCCTACTTTCGACAGCTAGCATAAAATTTGAACTTTTGGTTTGCTATTAGAAATTTAGATTGTACTTAACGACATGGTGGACCAAAAGCGGACAAGTTGTGTTTGTAACCACAGCTCTTGTGCCTATTCGGACAGCCTAAGCAAATTAAACCTGCACCAAAATTTTTAGTTTTATGGTTCTGTCTGATATTATAAAATGTGATTTTTCTTCAAGATAAATCACAATTGCAAGTACAAGTTTGCCTTATTTTTATGTTTAGTGTTATGGTAAACTAAATAATATGTAAAAGAAAATCTCAAAAACAATTTAATTTTCTGAAAATTAAGCTCAGACGTTGACAGCCCACTTTTGCAAAATGCGAAACGCAAGCTATCTCATGAATTATTAATAACCGGTTTTCGTGACGTAACCTGACGGCTGTACGCTTTGCTGTACCATGATTGCACGGGACAACCCATAGAAATGTCGGTAGGACATCAACCTCATGTATTGTACACACGTACAGCGCAGTTACGTGTATTGCATGTAGGCCGCGTGTGTGTAACTGTATGTACGCATACAGTGTACATGTCAATGTACGGAACAAACAACAATTATGATGTTCCAGTTTAGTAGAGTCAATTTCTACGAGAGCCATGTTACGGAAAATCAGCTGCTATATGTCCCTCCTGAAAGTGACTTTCAGGAGGGACATAGCAGCTGATTTTTCCGTAACATGGCTCTGGTTGTCAATCCAGCAATAAAAAAGGTAAGTCTTGTGATAATGGATTCAAAGAAAATGAGACTACACTATAATTATTTGCTCCAGTTCGGAACATCTATCTAAAGCCAACGTTGAACTGGAATGTTCTTCGTTGTCCTATGAAGATGATTCGGATGAGGCAACGGAGCAACAAACATGCATATAACCCTGACGTTTCGAGCCCGAGGTGTCGGAATCCGACGAAGACGAACTAAAGCTACGTTCACACTACGAGAAAAAAACCGGACCGAATCTGGCCTCCGGTCTGGCAGAAAATGGATACAGACTGATAAAAGTGTTCACATTTGCACAGCCCGATCCCGGTCCAGATTTATATCACGGCACGGCCCTGGATCAGAAAGCCGTTGCGGTCGGGCCGTCGAAGGCCGGAACCGGGCCAACTGACCGATCAGCAGTAAGCATGATTGACCTCGAAAAGCTTTGCATAAAAACAACGGTAGTAACTCACTGACGGCAACGAAAGACTTGACGAACCGCTACATCATACAGAGACAAACATGTGGCTTTCTGTATTCGACGAAACGGAATAAAACGACAAGGGAAATTCTTACCCCGGTCAACGCAACAAAACTATAAAAACGAAATCTGTATAACCCTTTTGCCAATTGCAAACACGTTTCATTTCGTTAAGTAAGAATTTACAATTCAACTCCCGCTAAACACAGAAAGACCCCTAAAAACTTATCTTGTATACATTACGATTAGATTATACACCGATACAGACACAAACATAAATCTGGGAAAATTGCTTTACGTACGTTTCTTCTTAAACCATCTACGTTTATTACAAGGATTCTCATTCTAATGGGTTTTAACTAAGCCGTAATATAAGCAAGCGAAATAAAAACAACGATATTTTTGAGTGTCCGTTGAAAACCACGCAAATACATGACACTAGAATTATAATATTTTCACTGCTGTTTGTCTCATTTTAAAGATAAATCACAATGGCAAGTATAAGTTTGCCTTATTTTAATGTTTAGTGTTATGTTAAACTAAATAAGTAAAAGAAAATCTCCAAAACAATTTAATTTTCCGGAAATTCAGCTCAGAAGTTGATAGCCCACTTTTGCAAAAGGCGAAACGCAAGCTATCTCATGCAAGCTATTTATGACCGGTTTTTGTGACCTAACCTGACGGCTGTATGCTTTGCTGTACCATGACTGCACGGGACTACCCATAGAATTTTCGGTGTGACATCAACCGCATGTATTGTACACACATACAGCGCAGTGCGTGTATTGTATGTAGGCCGCGTAACTACTGTACGTACGCCTACTATAGAACACCGCTGTTGTGTGAAATAATTCGCGGGGAGAAAGTGGAAATCAAATGTAACTTTGAAACATATTTACACGATTACCTGTTACAAATTCAAGCTACACAGACACGAAATTTACCACGTACAGCAATGACTCCTCAGTGATGTAGCCGTCAGGTGACATTATAAAAGTCTGCTGCCATCAACAGCCATTGAAGGAAAGGTTTTTCAATCGCCGTTCGGAGTGATAGACACATTTTTGACACATTTCTGAATGAAATATTTTAAAAACAAATTCAAATAATTATTTGTAAAATAGCATCTCCTTAACCAGTTTACGGAGAACAACATTAAAATTGTGATTGATCTTTAAATTGTAAAACGGTGTTTAAATCCTCATGTCCCATTGAACCCAAATTAAAAAATTTGGCCTTATCTGTCTAATCATGTCTATAATTGTACTAAGGGGGAATGCCACAATCTAACTGCTGATAGGGTTGTGCGCCTGAACGGCAGCCACCTAGGTGAAGCGAAATGATTCTGGTGATTCCCTGATGGCAGCGGTAATAATGGTCACAGTGCCTTGAGCACCCTACAGGTAGGATATGTGCGCTATATAAATCTAAATCATTATCATTATTATCAATATTAAGTGAACGTTAACTTCGACGCCATTGCCATTTGTTTAGGCTCATTGAAAACGAGGAACATGGCTGTCGTAGCTGCACATACTTGTGAACGGCCCGGGCGCTGCGCTAGCACACATGGCTAGTCTGGAAAGCGACTGCATGCATGTGCATTGTCGAGTGTGTTGACAATTTCGAGTTTTTAATCAGATTCGCGCGCCCATAGAACACCGCTGTTGCTTGAAATAATTACCCTTTCATAACTTCGTCCCCGTCTCAAAATAATGCCGCTATAAAATAGTATTAGTAGTTCCTGCCGGAAAAAAATGGAAATCCCATATACCTCTGAAACATATTCACGCCATTGCCTGTTATATCCATGGGAGAAATTGTTTCAAAGAGTACAAATTCACGCTATATGGAACTGTAGTGCATACAGTAATGACTCTTCGGTGATGCAGCCGTCAGGTGACGTCTAAAATGTCTGTTGCCGCCACCGGCCTTTAAAGGAAAGGTTTCTCAATCGCCGTTCGGAATGATATAAAATGACCAACTTTACCACCTTGTTTCACACATTTCTGAATGAAATGCGTGTCTATACCCCATTCTCAGTTATGCATCGCTTGGAGTCGAAGGGTGAGAGGGATAGGGATACCTTATTTATCTGCACCCCGTAGGTTCTCACTCAGCAGAGCATCCCACCGGTGTCAGAAGGTCTTTTTTCGAACAGGGCTTCTTTATACTGCTCATGCCTGAGTCGTTTCTTCACGACGCTCTTCTTAACCACTTTGGCCCTACGGATTTCATCATCATGCGCTCGCAGGATCGAGTATACATCTTAGGCCGAAGACCTACGTAATCTGAGATAGGTACGCCACTACACTAATCCTTCATCTTCCCCAAAACTGTATTATTAACCGAGCTGTAAAGCGAGTGGTCCTTAGGGTAGTTGGTCGTGTCGTATACGGGTCTATAAACTTGGCTATATATATCAGCATAGACATCCTCGGTTTGAATCTCCAGAAGCAGGCTATCCGTATTCGTATAGACCAAAGCGCATTTATCACCGCACTGAGCCTTCAGCTGGTTATAATAACAGTCGTACATCAAGTGTTTTGACAAATCTAAGACGCTCATACCCACGTATACTGGCCTATCTAATACGATCCGACGCTTACGCATGTGTAGTGCCACGAGGTCATCGAAAATAGTTTGACAAGCAAAGTTTGGGCTACCAATCAGACGCCGCGTCTTATCTTTCTCGCTCGCTCGACGTATTAGTTTAACATCCACCCGCTTACGTAGGTTTTCCATTGTTTTACCGAAGACTGAATTATTCATTAGTTTGTACAGATCTTTCTCAAAATTCGCGGAGGCATTTTTTTTCGAAGATCTGTTTTCATCCCGATGTACGGTTCCATCCAGGGGCTCTGGGCGAACCACAACGCCCGGTGAATCTTCTCGAGGCGCATTCCCAGCGACAGATAGAGCTGTAGGTTACGATAGTAAAGCACGTACCTGGTCTTATCAAAAAGATTGGGCACCAGCTTTTGAACCTCAGCCAGCGCGCGACCCAGAAGCCCACGCTGGTATTCCGACATCCACTTAGGTTGAACCGCCAGGAGCTCAGGGGCTCGGGGGTAATCACCTTGCGCATCGTGCAGCTCGTTGGGATAACCAAGATTGACCTCCAACATGCATCCCACCGGGTCATCGATCGGATGGTTCGATATACTACGGGTTAGACTATCCAGGTCCTCTACCCATTCGAACCCTCCTGTGGGTAGAGGTTGACTCAACGCCCACCCGAACAGGTTATTAGCATCTAGGTACATGAGGTACGTGGTGGGCTTCCCCTTATCGTAACCCTCTACATTCGGAGTATTACCATAGATACACCACCCATGAGCCCCTTTTCCACAAAGAGATGTTGATCGTAATCGGTCAACAGATGTAACTTTACCCCAGCCGTCTTTAATAAAGCATCCGACGAGAGGCTGGGGCTCGTGAATTAGTGTGCCGGGTCCAAGCCGTACTGTCGGAGGCAGGTCTTCCGAAAAGTTCAAATACGTCGGCCAGTAGGAGCACGTCCGTACGTAGGTATAGATCGTGATAGTCACCCATATTCGAGCATCCGAAGACGGTTCATACTTCCTCAGCACGCCCGTAGTCATCGATGGAGATGCCTTCCTCTGCCAGATTGCTGTAGAAGGCTTCCCGCAGAGGGAGTGGATTGTTGAATCGACCCCACTCATCCATTATTCGTACGGGTAGACCCACTTTCGCATTAATAACTCCCGCTTTCGAAGATCCGACTTGTACCTAGCGGTTATGTGAAAGTCTTCTGGATTATTAGCCGCCACGAGCTTAGGTAAGTAGAAACTGAACGCTGTCGATGAATCGCAGCCGGCCGAGGGAGAACGATATGTACTTCTCCATATTTTTGGGGATGCACGAGATCTTTCCTTCCATTTTGGAGATCAGGAGATGACTATCATATCCGCGGAGGTTGTGGAAAACCACCGGTATGGTTGTGTGTAGGTTCAGACGCAACTTTAGATTACATGAATTGTGAGCGGCGCCGGTGATATGGCAGTGATCGCGAACGCTGGCATAATAGATGTTAAACATACAGGAACCTCTGTTTATAAAGCTGCCAAAACAAACTCATATGGATAGAGTAAATGGGCAACATTGACCGAGAAACTCTCATCTGGACCAGGGCGTCACATTATTTCATCTACGGTTCTGTGAAAAGGAACACCTTGTGAAGCATATCAAGGAGATGGTCCATGTGGCGTTTGGTTAAATACTCATCATGAAGTCATTGATGTCTCAACTGAACGAATGGGATAGAAAACACGCTCACCCAATTTCTCTACAATGGTTTCAAAATATCAATCGTTGGCCCAACATACATTGTATCATGCCCTAAAACATTGTCTGAAATAATTTTGGGTCGGTTTCTGGTTAACCGGCTCGGTTCGGTGTACTAGGCAAACCGTTTAGATTTTTTGCAAACCGAGTATACTGCCATTTTTTCATGAGACATAAAAATAGTCTACAACAGTAACTTGCCGACTGGGCTATGCCGAAAGTCATTTCGTCTAATTGAAAATAAGCACGCACGGAATAACAATCGGAGCCAGCCACACTGGAGCTGAGGACGCGCTATTGGGATCTATATGTTATGGTTTCGGAGTCCATAGCATTCATACATTTAAACGGTTTTCCCTTTACATTATATGGTTTATGTCAAATAACACTTAGTTTTTATTAACTATTTTGATTCCCTGTTATAGCGATAACAATTATTTGTTTAATTACCCTATACTCGTAGCCAACGGCTCATGATGGTATCATGGTATAACATGATAGATCACCAACACTAACAAGCGGGCCGACTAGGGTTAGGGTTA
>JAVCKS010031676.1:0-12232 GCA_032273685.1 Pteraster tesselatus | reverse complement strand
TGGGGGTGGTGTTGGGGGTGGTGTTGGGGGTGGTGTTGGGGGTGGTGTTGGGGGTGGTGTTGGGGGTGGTGTTGGGGGTGGTGTTGGGGATGGTGTTGCAGTGGGGTGGGTGGGGGTGCAGCGGTACTTTCCTTTGCCGTCACCGTGGGATTATATTTCTGAGGTTAAGAAAAGTAAATTGAATTTTCAGTCCCTATCTGACAGATTCTCCCCCAAAATAATTCTTTGCCAATGACACAGACTCTTGTGGTAAGGCTAAAACTGTTCCAACCTACTTCTTGTGAAAGTTACAGATAGATGAAATAACAACTATTGTCATTATGGACCCTGCTGAGGGGCTAAGATATCGACCTCAACTGTCTTAGGACAACAATAAAAAGTTTTTACTTTGAAAACTGTTAAAAACTGCTCAAGGAAGACTGTAATGCGATAAGGAATCTCTCTCACCTGAAACAATGACATTAAATCGACAGAATGCCTGATTGCCAAATGTATCAGCAAACACATAAGTGATCGCAGTTGGACCGACAGGATAAGTGTTTCCTGGGAACCCATTGGTCATCGTTGTTACCAATCCACCAGAGTCGTCTATTGCTGTAGGTACGGTCCATGTAACTGTAGCTACAGTTGAACCAGGTTGTGCAGTTGCTAGTATGTCTGTCATCGGACAGCCAGTAATTCTAGGGGGTAGGGTGTCTTCTTCTCCTGTGCAATGAAATTGCAAAGAGGAAAATATAACGGTGAAAGTGGCAGTGGTAGCAACAACAGCAGCAGCAGCACCAGCTACAACAGCAGCAGCAAACAACAGCAGCAAACATCAGCAGCAAACATCAGCAGCAAACAGCAGCAGCAGCAAACAACAGCAGCAAACAGCAACAGCAGCAGCAAACAGCAGCAGCAGAAGAAACAGCAGCAACAGCAGCAGCAGCAGCAGCAGCAGCAGCAGCAGAAGAAACAGCAGCAAACAGCAGCAGCAGTACTACTATATCAGTAGAAACAGCAATAGTACAAAGTAGACTTACGCGTGACAAACACCTCAAATTCACAAAATGCCTGATTTCCAGCACGATCCGTGAATGTATAAATAACGTCAGTAGTTCCAAGAATAAAAGTCTGTCCCGGGTTGTGAGTTGACTGGACTGTGACAGGAGTGCCTGACTCATCAACCGCCGTCGGTACAAACCACACGACGCTGATCGACGTTTGTGTCGGGTTTGCAAAGACACTCAGCCGCTGGAAGGGACAACCGCTGACTACCGGTGGAGTGAGATCACGTGCCTCAACTATTTGGCGGAGAAAAAAGGGGGGAGGGGGGGGGGGGGGTTAGGGGTTAGGTTTATATTGTAACAATAATATTTGAAACCACTTGCGAGAATCAAATTCCCCCAAATCAAGACTAGATTGGTTAAATGAATAATCAATCAATTGCTTTACTTAGGCTTTGCATGGTGTGAATTGATTAAAGTCGTGACTAAATAGTGGAATACACTTTGGTTCTTTTTAGAATATTACAGAATAGTTGAGAAACTGCAAGGCCAGGCAGGGACCAGAAAACCTTAGTTGATGACCAAAGAAATGCGACATCTAACCCATAACACCAACCCTAACTAAAAATGTGATTCTATTGAGAGCTAAACTCCCCGGTGGATTCTGGAAGACGTATATCCTCGTTGCGATACTTACCAGCGACAGTAACGTCAAACTGACAGACGGCTTCGTTGTTGGATGTGTCGGTGAAGACGTAGCGAACTGTCGTGCTCCCTAATACGAACACGCTCCCTGGTGAAATGTTAGATCTCGTCGTAACAGCCCCGCCGGAGTTATCTGACGCTATGGGTTCTGTCCACGACACCGTTGCCGTGATCGAACCTAACGCCACAACGGCCGTCACTCCTTCGACTGGACAGAGGATGTAAGTTGGTGGGATGGTGTCCGGGATTCCAACTGGAGAGGTAGATAAAATGAGCCAACATGACAGTACACTCACAGTCTTATCGTAGAATCCTTGTGGAGTTTTACTTGAGAGTACCCTAAATCCATTGGTGAAATTACATTACTAAAATTGCATCAAATTTAATACCCAGAGTGATTTGAAATGTTTTCCCAACATTTTTATCTTCGCCCGAGGATTGTTTTCAAGAGCAATGATGACAGAACACTGATGCTTTTACTTAAAGAATTTTTACTCATCAATGAGGAATGACCAATTTTGTGTTTCTTGGCAAGTCGTCCCTATGCTGAGAGAATTCCTGTGCACCGTTGTCTCTGTTGAAGTTGTTGCTGTTGATGTTAATGTAGAATGCCTCTGGCTGCTTCCAGGTGACACCAGTCTTCTGGATTCCAACATTCTGGATTCGGTCATGGTCAAGTTACATGGTGTTGTACAGTATATTCATTGGCAAGGTGTATTAAAAAAAAGAAATCCTTAAACAAAAGTCCTAGATGAATATACCTGACAGTGTGCTTCTCTATTGGCTGATTATACCCGACATCATACCCGATTGTTTTAGAACCATTGGTGAGGATACCCGACAGAGTGCTTGCCCTGTCTTCAAACCATTGTCAAATTTACTCAATGAAAAATAAATTTGTCATAAAAGCTTCGCTACGTCTAATCTAATTGGTTTAAGAAGATATCACAATTCTCCTATTGGCGTCTTTGATAAACACATGATGGCAGTGATGAAGGGGAACACGGTTAAAATGTACATCAACAATCTGACAGCAGCACTATATCTTTGAACTTAGAGATAGACTCCACATTCCAACTTACCCGTGATCGTGACGAAGAATGTACAAACAGCAAAGTTATTACTCGCGTCCGAGTAGACGTACGACACCGCCGTCGTACCGACAGGTAATATCTGGTTGGGCTGATGGGAGACGTACTGTAGCTCCTGTGTGTTGGACTCGTCCGTGGCTTGCGGTGGGACCCAGAAGATTCTGGTTCCATCCCCAGTCGGGATGTTTCGTAAGATTGGATCCGGGCAGCCAGTGATGACAGGTGGTGTGATATCGCCTAAGGACAGGACAGTAGAGAATAGTTAGGGTTGCAGGGATGAGGCCAATATCTGGTGCACTGTTGGCGTCAGAACTCAGAACAAATGTCAAGGGGGGCACGAGGCTTACAGCTTAGTTAGTTTCTATCGCCTAAAGACAGGACAGTAGAGAATAGTTAGGGTTGCAGGGAAGGAGGCCAATATCTGGTGCACTGTTGGCGTCAGAACAAATGTCAAAGGGGGCAAGAGGCTTACAGCTCATTTAGTTTCTTAGAGTACAGAACAAATTCAAGATGTGTTATCCGATTTCACCTTGAGAAATAATTAGAAAAGTTGAATGGGCACTTTGGCAGGTTTCTCTTGCTATTAGCTTTAAAATGATACATAACGGAGGAAATTTGCATTTCTTGGGAGGGTTCAACTTACCGAACGGAGTCTCACAAGTGAGTCCTGTGAAACTGGAGGTGCACTGGCAAGCGAAGAGGGTGCCGGTCGGCGTGCAGATAGCTCCGTTACGACAGGGACTGCTGAAGCACGGGTTTATCACTGAAACAAAGTGAAAGTACATAAAACACGCCTAAATAATGACTGAAAATCACTTTGCCTAGTGTGACCCGATAAAGGACTTTCCTTAAGTTCGTGGACACTAAACAACATAGGCCCCGATATAGAGTAAATTTGCTTCCTTTTCCTGGACGATCAGTCGCTACGTACCTACTGATTCACAGTTATGCCCGAAGAAACCGATTGGACAATCACATGTGTAGTCAACGTCCAGGTCAAAGCTATGGAAGGCATTGGAGCAGACCGAACCCTGCTGACAGTCAGGACGGGTGGGAGCTGAACAGATGTCTAGAGCTGGGGGGGCAAAGACTACAAACAAATACATATTTATATTTATTTCATTTTTCGGTATACACAAAACACTTAAATACAGACAAAACATATAAATTAACAATTATACAAATAAATATGAAACAGGAAAAAGAACAGAAGACAATACCCAAATAGCTCCCGTAGGATTACCCAGAAGAAACAGATTTCTATCGAGGGCCTCTCCAAACTAATTGGATAATACATTTAAGAAGTAACACATTCAATAGTAAAACTTACATTGTTTTTACAGAATAACTAATTGCTCCAAAAACGGAACAAAACAAAAACAAAACAAAAAAATTGTAAAAACCTATGTATATAAATTCTCGAATGTATTATATCCAAAATATAATTCCTAAACAACAGCATTAAAAAAATGAAAAATAAAATACGTATAAGAGTAAACTGTAATTGTGTAGTTACCTACTATGATGATTTTTTTTCTTTTTTTTTATCTCTTTTTCTGCCTGTCTTTAAGCAAACACATAAGACTGCGGGTAAATTGCCACTTACGGGTCCGGAAGTTGCAGTTACTACCAGTGAAGCCATCGGCACATATACATGTATACTGGAAGGTTGGATTCAGGCCAGAGTTACTGTTGTAGCTATTGTAGCACGTTGCGCCATTAGAACATTGTAAGTTTACACAGCCATCAAGTTGTGGTTGAAAGACTACAAATAAAATAAAAATGTCATCGTTTAGTCATTTTTTTGGAAAATTGTTGATTTATTAATTTTTGAATGAAAGTGTATAATAAAAGTTCCGACATCTGCCATTTATTCTGCCTTGCGACATGAAGGTTAATTCCAATACCTGTTAGAGCACATACCGAGGTTTACTATTTTATGTTCTATAAGTTTGGTTATATTCAATTAGGAAGGGGCAGTCTACAAAAAAAGTAGAAATATAAACCAGATTAGGGTTTGGGATTTTGCGACGAGAACACAAAATAAGGATCCAATATTAATGAAAACTAAAATATGTGTACTACGCAAATGGTTGTGAACCTAGAACTGATCTGGGGGCTAAAGTTCCAATTTTAATGACAAAAACTTACCTAATTGAATCTGGCAGTTTCTCCCAGCGAAGCCATTGAGACAGACACAGATGTAGTAGGTACCGTCCATAGTGAGACAAGAGGCCCCATTCTCACACGTGAAACTGTTGCAAGAATTTGGGTTGAGGGTCACCACTGAAATTAAATGAAACGGCTCATCAGGTTTGGTGTACTGAGGACGAGACGGTTAGGCATAGACCATTGTGAATAAGGGGCATCTTATGGGGCAGGTCTTTCTTCTTCTGACTTAAAGGGACCCTAACTTACTGTCTAAAGTATTTTATGAATTACATAGATAAACCAAACTTGTGGATAACTTAGCTAGCTAATTCTGATTTTGACTGAATGGCATAAGGAAAGCGTAAATAAATAAATAAATAAATATGGTCTATAGCTGTTAAATTGATTATAAAGAAAGCTACGTTAGGACTCAACTAAGAAAAACCCGTCGTACAAAAGGAATTTGCTTCTAATTGATTAGGAGTACATCAGAGTATGACTTACGCAGTTCACAGAAAGCACCGGTGTGCGTTACAGGACACAAACACGTGAAAGTCTCACAGGCACCTTGAACAGTGTTACATGTTCCGCCGTTCCGGCAAGGCAGTGTTTCACATGGCGAGGTAACAGCTAAAAATGAGAAGAAAAGATTATTTGAAAGAGAAGAATTAAAAGATTAAGAAGAGAAGAGAAGAAATTAATTAAATGTTCAGATCAACTAATTGAATATCAGACCATCGTGGTCACCTTGTGGGACAAGTCAACGGACCTACAAAATGGCAGCTATTCGATCAGGTCTATATTATTATTATTACTATTCAAACACAGTCAATAGTGAAAATTAAAAATTTATTTTTTATTTCAATGGTTTTGATCTGGATGTTTATCCTACATCACTAGTCTACAAAAATAAAAAAATTGTTATATTACATCTACATTGTATTACAATTTTATGATGAAACTTCACTTCCAACTGGTAGTTTGTATCGTCGGTTAAAACTCACGTAAATCACAGTTGTAACCAGTGAAGCACCCTACACATTGACATGAATATGCAAAGCAGTTGTCCTGTAGGTTGGTGCATATTCCATTGATGCACGGATTGGGTTCGCAGTTATCGCGTTCTGAAAAATAGAATGATTATTTTTGGTAACTATGGTTATCTGGTGTGTAATGTGGGTCTCAAGACCGACCCTGAGGTTTTCGGTCCTGTGGGTCTCTGCGCAACGAGACTCTTCAATACTTTATTGGTCTTCGATTCGAATCCGAGCATAATTAGTTGCTTTCTAGTGAAATGTCAAAAATTGAAACCTGGCTTGAATCCCTGAACATTTAGATCCACCATTTGTTGTGGATGCTCACAATTAACAATTTCGAGCTCTAAATCATAAAAGATCTATCGTTGGTTTAAAGAAACCTTACCTTGTTCACACCAGAGACCAGTGAAGCAGCCGGTACAGGCACAAGTATATTCATAGCAAGCAAACGGCGAATTGGACACGATTGGTTCACATACTCCTCCATTCTCGCAGGCGTGGTTAAGACAGGGTGGAACAGCTGGTTCAATAAACAGAGAGAGGAGACATATGCAACAGCGACGTCGGAATGGGGCTACTGTGGCTTGATTAGGGCAAATAGCCGTGACTGTAGCTATGATACTATCCATCACTACTGATAAAGACTAGAGTTGAAGGCCCCAATCCGGAGACCAAGCTGCAGGCTGCTTTTCCCGGTCTTTTCCCGATGGTTGGGTCTTGAACTTTGAAGTCTTTAGTCTTGGTATCAGTCTTGGTCTCAGACGGACTGGTTTCGACTACAACACTAGTCAAGATGCTCTTAATCTAAGACATCCATATCATTTTGTTCACGTTACTTACACGTGAAATCAACAAGATTTTTTAACGGGAACGTACACATCATGGAGGACTACTCTCCACCTAAAATTAATCTGACTCAGATAGAGTCCTACTTACGATCTCTACAGAACTGTCCCGAGAAGCATGGGGGACAGATACAGATATACTCAAGGCAGTTGGTATTACTGGAAATACACAAGGCTCCGTTGGAACATTGGTTGTTCTCACAGCTGTTCAGGTCTACAGGAAGGAAGGAATCAAATGGAATTTGCTGTACTGAAACTAAAACAGTAATAAAAAATGACATTTTACAATTCTAATCAATCTCTCATCATAACTTTCCATGGAGAAAACGTGATGAATGTTTTGAAACCTTGAGATGTGAACTGTCTGGCTAAAGTTATTTTGCCACAAGTAACAACTGCCAATGCGAGGTTACACACCATATTCTGTGTGAAAAATTGTACGGCACACGGACAAATTAAAAACCATCCTGTTATTCCCAGACTCGGTACATTCTCGAGTATTCTCATCAGAAATATGCAAACCTTCTGTCTTGGTGTACTTTTTTTCCACAGACCACATGTTGGGAGAGCGCCGCTTTAGTCAATACATGATGCTAACTTACCATTTTCGCAGAAGCCACCAAAGAAGCAATCTAAACACAGACATACGTATTGTGTGCAGGATCCTGGGAGAGCGGTGCACGCGCCGCTGTTCAGACAAGCATTTCCTTGGCAAGCGTTTAGCCCTGAGAGGGAAAAAAAGAGGTGACGGTTACTAATACTAAAACAAAAAGTCATGACCTCCGACCTCCATTGTATCGTGGAGGCAATAACTTACCAAATTGGCACGAGTCCCCGTTGAAACACGGCGTACACAGACATATAAAAGAGGAGTCTGAATCTGGAACGCAAACCCCACCATTCAAACAGGGATTGGAGAGACATAGATTAGCTGCAGCAAAAAAACAATAATACACAATCGTTTCAATAGGAATCTAGGACCAAAAGCTGTGGCAAACAAGCCACATATTTGCAGCCAAGTTTATCCATGAGGCCATAAGAAATAATGAATCAGTTAACGCTCTTTGACCGCCAAAGACGCAAATCTCCATCTTTGGCGCTCAAGAAAGTGAAAGTGAACACTTTCCCTCTATTCTGGTGCGTAGGAACAGATGTTATACGTATCTACTTATTCTCAAGGATGTATGGAAATTAGGTAAAATCGACTGAAAAAGGGGTGGGCGGTCAAAGTGTTAACTTTGTGAGGAAAGAGGCTTAATTAGAAACGGGTACTAACCCTCTATAATTAACACAATGAAACTGCAGACAACAGAGTTTCCCTCATCGTCCTCAAAAATGTACATAACGGCCGTCGGTCCGACCTGGAATAGATCCCCAGGGTCTCTGTTGTTGGACACAATACGGACAGTGTTGGAGTTGTCTGTGGCTGTGGGCACTGCAAAGTTTACCGAGACAGGAGCTTCACCGATGTCTACCGTTATGGTAATATCCCCGGGGCAGGAGGTCAGCGTTGGAGGAGTACGGTCAACTGATGGATAGGAGTATGGACACAAAATCAGAAAAATGATATATTTATTCTGCATCTTTCGAAAGAAGGTGGTTATAAGCTACTATACACGGATACAAGAAGAAGGTGGAAGAAAAGTACCAGAATAAACTAGGGACACCGCATGGACCAAACACCCAATTCGGGTTTCTCCAGTGGTATATCCGGTGGAAACATAAACATGCCATTAACACGGTCAGATGATCGTTTCACACCAGCTTCAGGATGACTTACAGCTCGTGACAACAACCCGGAATCGACACTCTGCTTCATTCCCGGAGGAATCCGTCAACGTGTACATGACCTCTACGTCTCCAATACTGAAAACGTCCCCGGGTTGGAATTCGCTGCTCGTCGACACGATCTGGCCGCTGTTGTCGCTGCCAACGGGCAGCCTCCACATGACGATGAGACTCGTCGAGCCGACTTCCACCTGCTGGATGATGTCGGCTGGGCAGAAGATGACGGTTGGTGGAGCGCTATCAACTGAGTGAAGTGAAATTCAAAAACAAGATGGTTACAAAATAGATAAATTTAACACACGGCCATTGATTACAGTGTACATGATTTACCTTGAGATGGCCTTGCTATTATGTACAGCTCAATCAAAAACCTGCCACAAGTAAGGTTACAGTAGAAGGAATGTGTTCGGTATTTAGCAATTTCATTCTCAAACAAAAACTTTCCTGAACGTACTGACTTTGAAGCCCATTTTAAATGATATTGATGGTCAAAAATGGTGCCATCTCCCACATTTTGAGACTTGAATTGACAGGGACATGATGACAAAATACACCGGTACATAAATACAACTACACAGGCGTGAACTCCCTTCAAAAGGTTGGAAAGCACCTACAAGGAGATAGCATGCATCCAGATAGATTAACTGGCTACGGTAGTGATTGGTTGTGATTGTCCTCACACCAAGTTTGTTCAAGTTGGAGATTACCTCATTACATGTAGGAATGATCATTAATGGCGTAATAATTTGAATTGAATTCAAAATAAATCTTTGCAGCATTCAAATATATAGTTTATTGAACTTGTACCGGTATGCTAAACTTGTGAAAAGAATGTGTGCCTAATCCATTTACTAAACTTTTCCGAAGCTTTAGGTGACCAGAAGTCTGCTGCCTGAATCGGCAGTGGATTCACACACGGAGAGTCACTTTCTGGTTTTCAGAAAATCAATAACAGACTACTTACCGACTCTAACAGTAAAAGTACACGATCTTTCGTTTCCCGCCGTATCCGTTGCCATGTAGCTGATAAAATACGTTCCGAAGATAAAATAGGTGCCAGGCCGCTGTTGGGAATCAGAGGTCAACACAACAAGTGGATCGATGCCAGAGTTATCTGATACCGTTGGCAATGACCACGTGATTAAATCTCCGTTCTCAAATTCGGAAGTCACTTCCACGGTGATGTCTGTTGGACATATGATGGTGGGTGGTACATTGTCCGCTGAAAACATAAAGAATGAACGATTCATTAAGGATGGCTTCTATAGTGCGGTTATATGACAAATACATGCACATCAGGCAGGTATGACTAATATGTTCCTGCACTGTCTAATTCCGAAAAACGATTCTATTTGGCAGATTTGTCCTTGGAACAAAAAAATCTGTCTACCGATAGTTGCAGAGTATTTGCTTGTGAAACATGAGTTTATAACAGGTGTTGTATACTGCTAGGACGTACATGTGTACATGCTGTACTAGAAAATTGGCACGGTGGGGATAAGGACATTGTATACTGCTGAATTTGCATACTGCTAAATTTGCATACTGCTAAATTGGCATACTGCTAAATTGGCATACTGCTAAATTGGCATACTGCTAAATTGGCATACTGCTAAATTTATAATAATTTACCCTAGTTGTAAGGTAACAAAAACGAAAACACATACTTAAAGTTATAGTGAAGGAACAGGAAGCCGTGTTTCCAGCTTCATCGGTTGCTGTGTAGGATATGGTCGATGTACCGAACCCGAAGAAGGAATCTGGTCCCTGTTGCGACGTTAGAGTCAGGATGGGTGTGACTCGAGTGTTATCCGTGGCTGTTGGTAGATTCCATGTGATTTGGGCACCGTTATCTGATGCGATCGTGACTGGTCGATTGATGCTAGGTGGGCATCTGATGTCTGGTCTGATATTGTCCACTGTAACCAACGATTCATTCATTGTGTTGATACAGACCCTTGTGGATCCTGGTTCATTGCATGATGTAACTGCTCAAACTAATCAGATCGACACAAAGGTCGATCAAACTGATCGACCTTTGTGTTGATTAAAATCAATCGATACAGAACCTTATGCTGAGCTAAATCAATCTATCTGCCTCAGCATAAAGACACTGTGATGGTGCTAAACTCTACCAGATCTACCTGGTATGCCGGAGTAAAGATTTAAAGAACCATGGAAGGACACGATTGACATTTCATGGTATCCAATCTTTTGAACTGTCATACACAATTGAACTTACCAACGGAAAACGTGAAACTACAAGTGGCTTCGTTATCAGAGGAGTCGACGGCTCTGTACCTGACGGTGTAGGACCCGAAGGTAAAGAAGCTGCCAGGCAGTTCGGCCGAGGTCCTCCGCACCGTCGGTGATGGGTCAGCATTGTCCGAGGCCGTGGGCTCAGTCCAGGGTACAGCCGCGCCATTCAGATTTCCCGTTGTAACTGGCTCCACAAAATTAGGCGGGCAGAAAATCTCCGGTGGGACTCTGTCCACTGTAGGGTAAATGGAAGAGAATAGCGCATCGTTAACATGCAGAATAAAAATGCATTTTCATTGTAACATGAACAGACTACCCAAAATCTTTGTTTTATCAAGATTTGTCAATTGAAGTTAGGGTAGTTTCAACGGCGAACAGGGAGTAGCTCATGAAGCAATCGCCTAATGTGAAGGGCTGACTTTGTTAGAAGAAGCAAGGGGTACACCCCGGAATGCGTAAATGTAGCGGCGCCATCATGGGGAACATTTGTCACAGCTTCATTGGAGTTTCGTCAGCTTGGAACGGAAAATGACGTTTAATGTGAATTCATCGGATCAACCGATGTTTAGCGGACGAAGAGGTCTTTGTGTTTATATTTCTCGCCCACCATAGTATATTTATTACACAGCTATTCCTTAGTCATTAGGATACATTGTCATCATCACGTATGTCGGGTAACTTACCGACGGTGATACTAAAACTACAACTCCCAACATTGTTGTTGTCATCGGTTACGGTATACATGATCGTAGATATTCCGAATGGAAAGAGGGAATCTCTGTCAAAGCGTGAATCTGAACTCAGCACTGCATTTAGTGCAACTCCAGAATTGTCTGTAGCTGTAATGGAACCCCACGTCACGACTTCTCCGTTGCGTGTGCCCGTAGAGACTGTTACTAGAATGTCACTGGGACACATGACGACTGGGCGTACATTGTCCACTGTAAACATAACAATTACAATAATAAAATATCTGCTGACAGCCAAGAATATATTATGTAGAGCATTCTGCGAAGGACAAGCTTTTACAAAGTCATCGTAACCCGATTTCCAAACTGTGGAATAACTACATACTCTCAGCGTCATGATGGAAGGCATTTCATTCAACATCTTGTGTAATACTTTGAAGGTGGACTGTCCGAAATCAGACCAATGTAACCTTCGGAAATAATTGTTAATGTTGAGCTGGTAATTCGCTTGACGTTGAACAAGATACGATCCAAGGATAGTTACAGAGTACTTCCTGTGGAAGGAAATACACCACGGTGACTCCCCGTGGATGTACCACATGTAATTTTTAACCAACAACATTGGCAAACGTACCGCACTCTCAATTTAACATTTACAAGTAGTTCTTAAAAAATTGGCGA
>JAVCKS010031653.1:0-10559 GCA_032273685.1 Pteraster tesselatus | reverse complement strand
TAGGGTCTGTATTCCATCATTCCAGATGATATAGTTATAGCCTACCACTAGGGTCTGTATTCCATCATTCCAGATGAGGGGGATGGCAGCATTTCACGGCGAAATAGAGCAAGTTGACAAATATTAGGCTTTCAGATTTAAACTAAATTATAAAAACAAATCCTTAAAAAAACAGTCTACCAAATTTTTTTGTTCACAGCCATGTCTTGTCCGACGGGTGCATTTTACGATGAATGCCCCACAGCCTGCGAGATCACATGTGATTCACTGAATTCACTGGTTCCAATCAACTGCGAGTCTACAGAATGCGTACCGGGCTGCAAGTGCCCTGCTGGTATGGCGCTTCATAACTTCCAGTGTATAAGCGTGGACGACTGTCCTGCCCAATAATATAAAAACGTTTCCAAAAAAAGGGAAATATTTTCTAGGGTTTTAGATAAATAAATCATGGTGCTAAAAATGTTTCAAAAACTTCTGTAAATATTTAAAACATGCTCCAACAGATATTATAACAACTAAAATTTGTGCCTCTTTTTTTTAAAGAAAACTAAGATATTTTGTATGATTCATGTAGGATTTGCAGAGATGAAATTGGTGCTAAAAAAATTTTGATGTTTTTTTTTATTATGTAAATATAATATTTTGCTCCAAAAGAGAAAAAACAGTAAACAATTGTGTACACTATTGGTGCTGAAACGTTGATATATCACTTCCACAACGAATAATATGAAGACAAAAAATACACTGAAAAATGGGCCTTCTTAAAGAGAAAATCAAGATAGTTTACGGGATATCGGTTGGTTGAAAATGGCACTTAACAAATAAAAACTGGTCAACATTTTACCTTATATTAAATACAAAAGAACTTTTCTTTATTGTTCTCCGTGGAAAATGTCTATGTTTCTAGAGACACTATTTTCAGGGTAAACAGGGCGCCCTCTTGTGGTCGTAATGCACGACTGCAAAGGCAAGAAATTGCAATTTCTTGTTTTCTACAAAATCTTCAAGATTTCTTCATTTCCTATGCAAAAGTATTATATTTAAAATTATTTCTTAATAGTAGTTTTCTAGAAGCTGTTTGTTATTTGTGATATTATACATTAATTATTAAAACATTAATTTTAGTTTGTTTGTTTTAAATAGTTTGGGAAATTTTAGTTTTGTTCTGTCTGTCGGGGTGTCGGGGTGTTTGTTTGTTTGTTTGTTTGTTTGTTTATATGTCTGATATCTTATTTGTCTGATGAGTTGTTTTTATTGGTTTTTTCACTCTACTAAATAAAATAGTTTGTGGATTTTTTATTAATCGCATTAGGAATTTAAAGTGTGGACATTGGATAATTTGTTATCTCAATGTGTGTTTTTCTGGTGATTTGGTCATTTGTGTAAACAATTCCTAAAATCTATACTTAATGTGAATTCAATTACATTCATCTAGATGAATTGAACATTTTGTAACAATTTTAGGGCGAAAATGTTATTAATCTCAGTGATATAATTCATTAAAATGCAAAATGCTGTTTATATTTTGGTTTGAAAATTTTACAATTCTAATGTGAAAATATCCTTCATTTTGATGTGAAAGTTTCATCAACGTGGGCAACTAGTTTTCTGTTGTATAATCTCTAGTATTATGCTATCCTTCGTTTGCATTTTAACCTGTTTGTTTTCTTGAGTAATTTTTGTGAAATATTAAATGAAATGAAAATCCGCTAATCAGTTTTTAGCTTAAAGACAATGATTCATCTAATGTGCTGCACAGCATTTCAAATGCTTTTAAGTAGTATGTGTACATCATAGCAGTGAAGATGGTAGTCTTATCACAAGTTTGAGAAAATTAGGCCCCAACAGTAGTTCTAGGGCAGGAAAACAACTTGTTTATCGCCGTTTTAAAAAAAGAGAATTTTACTTGTTTAGGTTTTTTTTTTTTTACAGAAATGTGTCCCTGATCTCTCCCCCCCCCCCCCCAAAAAAAAAAGAAAAAACCTGACATGGATATGCGGGAACATGTATATTTTCTATTTTGTCTTATCAAAGTAATTTTGTTTCCGTTTTTACTCTTTTATTAGTATTTTGTTTACATATTGTAGAATCGTGTATCCTTAATTTGATAAATATTTTGATTTAAAACAAAACTTAATTCAAGTTTATTTTACAATTTAAAACAGATTTTAAATGATTTTTGTAGCATTATAATGATTTTTTTTCAATATACATTTTGTACATAGTAAGTAGATTAATAATACCAAAAATGTTCATGTGTTGTTGTTTCGATAAAACATGGAAGACTAATTAAATTCAACAATAGATTAATCGAAGTAGACGTCACTCGTTAGTTTGTGTTTGTAGTCTTGTTTATCAAGAGTATAGTGGATTTGTAGAGGGCGCTGTTTATCTACCCATGGTCTTGATTGGTCGTGAGTTAGGTATAAATAGAGGGCGCTGTGAGCGTTAAGTGAGACTGGCTGGCAGATCACTGAACTAACCCTTGACCAAGACTACCCGTTTCTGAATAATTTGACTCGGTGGAGAAACAGTAAAATAAACAATTAAAATTTACAGATATGATTTGATGAATCTATTCCATAAATCTATTCCATAAATCTATTCCCGAGTCTACACACGCGCAAACTTAGGTAAATAAAATGCGCCAAATATTTCATGCTGGTGGTGGAGGGCGCTCGTTACAGCGCGTGAAATACCAGGTTAGCTGATTGGCTGCCTGGGTAATTGTAGAAATTGGCCCGTAATCTGAATAATTATTTACTAAGACTCAACTAGTGCGTAACTTGGCAATGGGGAAATGGTAAACTTGACTATTCAACTTACCCCTACTGACGACTTGTGATTGCTTACTACGTAGTTCGTAGGGGAATTAAACGGCGGTAGCAACAACAGACAGAGGCGAAACAAAACATTACTGTTACTTTAACGTATTCCGCCAAACGGACTTATATAATACACTAGAGCCGAAGCTTGGTCTATTTAAGAAGTCAAATGCGATGTGTGAAAAACAGTCGATTCGATGAAGTTTTGGACTCGGAGTGTCTGTCGGAATCGGCCTATTTGTTAATTGGCACCATCGACTAAAAACAAACAAAGAGAGGAACTTTACTGTTCCGCCAATAAGCGCCGACTGTAACACTCACCAGGAAACCTCACTGACGAGTGACTACTTTCAAACACAACAACGGATCGAGCGTTAGCAAGTCAGCCGGTTTCGGGGCTATGGACCTGGAATATAATCATGAGAATATGGAAATTGAGATGACTAGATTTCTCCACACTAGTACTACTACAATACTACTAGACTGATCGGGGCTCGCTGGTCGCGTCAAACCCAATGAGTGGTTCACGACGTGGTAACCCTTGATTAAATACAGCCTTCGTCAGGTGAAAAACTAATCGACGAGGGATTATCCGTGTGCGTTGCGGTTTGTCAGTTAACTGTCTGTAGTTGATCATGGAAGTTACGCAAACGACAAGCGCCGTCTAAGTACCCTGAACGGAATATTTCGAAGTACTAGAGTTAATTAATTTACCAAATCCCCGATACAAGAAGTACCATTTACTACTACTAGTAGTAGTACTATTGATCATCCGTCCTAACGACATAATGTATCACTTGCGAGAATGCCCCCGCGAAAATTTTATTTGTGATGTTCTTTTAGCCAGCTACCAAAACAAATCAATCAATAAAGCAAATCTTCGCCCCGCCTGCTCAGCTGGTCTAGTAAATTTTCGAGTATTTCTTCGCGACCCTTATCGAGAGAAAAGGTCACTAACTTCTGGTACTAATTGACCTGCGTTTAACAGTGCGTTTATGCGCTAGCGTCTTAGCCTTTGTCGATGTCAAAGTCGATCCTTTAGTTGTTTTTCAGAAGAGGGCGCCTTTATAAATTGCTCGAGACGCAAGGTTGTGTGGCGGGAATCGATAAGGTATTTTATTTTTAATGTCTAGCTAGGGTCTTTCCATTTTGAATCGGTTTATTTAGAAGATTCACAAAACAAAAAGTCATAAAGACTAAACAAATATTCGGTTAAAAATACACAAACAAATTAAATGAATACAATTCAGTTGGGGCAAGGAAATGGCGATGCCAAACAAAAATAAGCAACGATTTTGCAAAACGAGTTGATAGCTGGAAACGCCTACAGTGCGCGGAGAGTCTGCCAATATTAAATGTTTGTAGAAGGTTATTTTAGGGCAAGACAACTGGATAAATGGTCCTTTTTTAAACTCGTACTATGTGCCTCAGTACTGAGTTGTAAAAGCTGGCGTCCCACAGATCGCAACTGCTCCAACCCCCCCAAGTATTCAACTTCGGACCCCAATGTGAAGACGTCGCCAAGCATTAGATCAGGCAATGTACCCGATGACTCCATTTGAGGTCATTTTGTATTGTGACCCCTAAGAAGTTAGAAGTTCAAATTTATTGATTTAGAAGGGTCTGGTGGGTTTCGAAAAACTGATATCTGATCTTTACATGTTGACACCAATCTACATATGAATCAAAGACAAAGTGCAGTTGTAGAATAGAATGTTCACATTTGGGAACGATATCTGAACTAAGATGAAATCGTCAAAACAAAAAGTTATATTTCCAGCGATTTGCTAGCGTGATCGAGAGCTGCATGATCATTTGCCGTTGCTAACTGAAAAAGATAATCACTGGTAGCGGGGTCCCAATTTGCGGGGACACCACAGCCTGCCTTGGGCTGAAGTGAGGTCAAACGGGGACGATGTCAAACCATAACATAGAACAGTCTGTTGTCTGAACCTGTTCAGTTTCTCAATGTTTTGTTTTAGTTATTTTAGACAATGTCTGGGTTCGCGAAAAAGGCTATTCAGCCCGTCCGAATCACTTCCCTGAAATTACTACCGAAATGTTCTAGTCAGACGCATACTATACATTTACTAGTACCATATCCCATTATACTAAGATATGGTCGGACCATGGAGGTAAAATCGTAATTCGAATGACGGCAAAAGGCAAAAGTGCACTAGGTCAGATTCCGATTTGTTAAAGCACGCCCTCTATATAATTTACAGCCGGCCGTGTTATCAGTAACGTCTTTAGAAAAGACTTTCAGGATCCGCGCCATATCGTATTTTACGTATAGTTGTCGTATACAGCTAGCTCGCTCTGTACGTGTACGTTATGTACTCTACGATATTTACTGTACATTGTACGTGTATATATTTTCAACATGGCGCGCTTGCGTTTTCCCGGTCGCCCTGGTCAGCGATTTGGCCGATCCATGATACGTTTTATGCCCCACGAGGCCAGAAATTCTCAGAAATTGTTCTTTAATCTTACGGCCAACATCCAGTGGAACCTAAGGTGGTTTTACGATACATTTGGAGAGTCTGACGAGGTAAGAAACTTAATTTTATTGGTTGGGTTGAAAAGTGAATGTCAAAGGCTCAGGATTACGGTGTCGGGTTATATTGCTACCGATTGCCGATGTTGGGGTCCGAAATTGCCATGATAAATCTAAAACAAAGTCTGTTGAACGTTTGGCAAGGTTTGAAGGCGACTGGGTTGGTTGTCATGCTATATTTGGTAATGTTATTTCTCGTCAACATGACGCCGGATTTTCACAATTTAAGAATTCATTTCAGGTATCTATTCCAGTCCCACCTCATTCACCTGCCTAGTCAGACAGTTTGCCCATCCCCCTCCCCCACAAACTGCACAATTATTTATCATTGATGTTCAGCATTACTTACTAAGTGTTAAATCTGTTGAAACATAAGTGGGAAAACTCCAAGGGTTTGACTATTGAGAATAGTATGCAAGAAATAGGCTATAGCTGACATTTCCTCATCAAAATTTGCAAGCTTATCTCAAATCTCAGGTTTACCACAGCACTTGAGAGCAGTTGAGTGTGCCTTGCACTTGCAGTATGAAATTCCACATGGTTCTCATTCTAGATTATCTCTTCATTAACAAAAATGTTCTGAGGCACAACTACAGAATATACATGTACCCTGCCTGCAACTTGCTATTTTTATGTCTGACTAGATCTTTATAAAGTAAAGACTGGACACGAGGGCATTTTGTTTTAGAAGCAAAGGCTACTCTTACACCAGGTGTAATCTTCTTATTGTTACACCGTCTCATTACGCGCATGCGCAGAACATGAATTTTCATTCACAAACTATCTTACACTATATAAAGACAATCACATGGATAATAAATCGTCACTTTGACTCGTGATAGTTGATTTGGTGTAAAATTGGACATTACATGTACAGTAACAGCTAACATATTCTAAATTGAATCATTCACCTAGTTGTGGTACACTTTTCTAATAAGTTGCTGCCAAGCATTGAGAAACTGTTGGAAACACACAACCACGACCATCTACATCTTTCCGTCTGCCCGTCCACTTGTCAATGTCTAGGCTAGTAGTAGAGCAAACAATTAGAACTTCTATTTATATACCCACATTCATGCTTTTATTAAAAGCATGGTTGGCAAAGCTATTTTCACCTTGAAGAAAGGATACTTTTGTGAAAATAACTTTTACGTTCAAAGCTAATCACAAGGGAAAAACTCAACATTTAGAATTATTTCTCAAACTACCATTGTAAGGAATATCTTTGTAAAGTGAAGTCTGGGTACAAGGTCATTTTTAGAAAATAGATGCGGAGTTGGTAGTGTGGGTATTTACAGTTTATCCTGTTCTGGTACCCAAATGTATAGCTGATTTTCTGCCAATTGTACAATATGCATTCTTTATTTTTTTTGTATTACTTTACAGGAGGAAGATTTTGGTGGTTTTACTTTAAACGATGACGAACTACAACAGCATGAACTCATCGATCGAGAACGTCAATTCGTTGCAAGAAAAGAAGCTGAGCAAAGAGGACACGCCGTGGTACTTCCACCTCGGCCATCTACGCTTCCAAAATCCGGCCGTACCGCCAGAAATGTTGTACGACGTTCGTACTCTGCCATGCTACGAGGAGAGGAAGATCTGTCTCCAAAGGCTTACATCGTCAGGCGACCCGAAGAGCTTATCAGCTACAGGATCCCGGAAGAGAAGCCCTCTCCGAAGCAGCTCACGACTATCAAGATAAAACTTCTTTCGGATGGAAAGGCAGCAAAGATTGTCCGTCGCGGTCGCCCGCTGGTTTGGAAGAATGTGAACAACGACGCCAAGATCGCGAAGCGAGTCCGCTTGATGGAGGAGAAATTTCTGAGAGAAGCTCGAGCGAGGGAGAGGGTACGGAAACGCAAGGAGAAGGAGCGACTACAGAAGATGGACAAGACGAGACGCATGAAAGCGAGACGGGAGAAGGCGAGGGAGAAAGCTAGGGAGAAGAGGACGAAAGAGAAAATGAAGAAGGAACGGATAAAACAGAAGGAGAAAGCCCGGATACTTGCCAAGAAAGAGGAACTCGCCGCAAAGAGGCGGCAATCGACGCCGTCGGGTCTTTCCATCGGCAAACCCAATATGTACCCCTCCGTCAAATTGGAACCCGGATCATCGGAATCTGTGATGACCGGGAAACCAAAGATGATCGGTAAAGTGGTGAATAAATTTCCGAGGAAACAGGCGGCTGCGCTAAATATAGTGGCTCGCGCCAAGGACCAACAGCGTAAGACTATTAACTTTGCAACTTCTCAGCTGCCGACCGGGAAACGATTGGTGAAGAAATCACTGATGCTAAACGACATGATTGCCGACGTGAAGTTCTTGCAGAGGAATATCACCCCTCCGTCATCGAGAACGCCACCGAGTAAGGCAAAAAGAACTTCAGACGCGGAAGAGAAGTTCTCCAGCCCACCGACTTCGGCGACGAAAGTCAGCGGGGCTTTCTTTCTACCGAGCGTTAGCGCTCGCTCATCACGTATCATCAAACCGTCGCGTCGTTTCCTCGAGGAGAACTTCAAATCTCCTAGTTTGGTCTGCCGATCGCCTCCCACCGGTTCTTCCCAGAAGGTAGATCCTTCCCCGAAGCGAAACGTGGGTCCATCGCCGACGGATTATCTCATGGACGTCGTGGAGACTAATTCGTCTTTTGCGGATGTGTCGAGCGATGATGATGAGGAAGAGGAGTATCGCCCAGGGAAGGTCAACAAGCAGTTTGACTATTTTCAGGGGAAGAAACTCCACCGGACGAACCTCAAGTCGGTAGGGGCCAAGAATGCGGGGGGCGTCCGGTCGAGATGGAAGAATCTGAAGAGGGACGTCGGGAGGTTAGCGGGCAAGGAAAGCTCGTCGGCCTTGCCGGTGTCGGAGCTGGTGCAGAGAATTCAGGGGAAGTTTGTGACGAGAAGACGTCGTAAATCGGGGAAGGAGGGGAGAGACGGCCGTGAGTCGGACGTTGTCGGTTCGACGGTCGAGACAAAAGGTGGCCGACGGAAATCCTCGGAGGTGAAGACGCCTCAGCATTCTAAGCAGATGCTGGGAGGAGACAAGAGCAACCACTCGGAAGCTGGTAATTATAAAACCTTGAATTATTTGATTCTTTCGTATTCCTTTTTATGAAACGGGTTGATACGTGTACCACGTTATCAGCGCTCCACGTGAGTCTGTATCTCAGGAGCCTACCGTAGAAGGAAGACGGGTAAGCCCAACAAATTGGAGGAAAACCCGCGAGTGTGCACACCGGGATTCAAACCTGGGGACCTACTCACAGTGAAAGCAAGGAGACTACCGCTATGTACGTCGGACCTTCTTATGTACACATCTGTGGGCCGCCCAACAAGATAGCCGCTATTCCATAGGATGTCTTCCAGCTGAATGAAAACTATTTATTATTTTGTTTTACTGCAGTATCAAAGCAAATGGCTGAGGCTATGGAAGCAGATATGTCACCCGAACAACCGATGGAAGAACCTACAGATGACAAACCGTTTATGGTAGGTACACGTACATCCCCTGTCAAAGCCTATCCCGACTTATCAGGCCAGCACTCCGGGTTCTGCAGCATGTACTCGCCCTGGATGGCGGGCTAGCCTATCGCAGGTTGATATCTGGTCATGCTAGATTCACTACTCGTGTATACACTTGAGCAGAGGGGAGGGTAGAGTGCCTTGGCCAAGAACACCTCACAATGATCCCAGCAATTGAACCACAGACCTCTTGACCGGGAGTCTGATACACATCCCACTAGACCACTGTGCCTGTCCACCTGTCTCCTATCACCTGTCCACCTCTCAAAATCAAATGATTTTAATAAACCACGTACATTTTTTTTTATTGTCCAGGAATATTATCGCTACTAGTGTATTTCAAAATAATTGCGTAACCTTTATTTTTGCTATTTTTCTCTTTAAGTAAATTCGGAAAAATAAATAGCAAAATATTTCATAAAAGTTTCATGTTATAAAAACTACGCTTGTTGTGTTTTCTCCGGAAGCCCCCCGTGGAGGCCTTGACCCTCATGAGGAGAAGGCAATCAGGAGCCCCACGGATCAAGCATGTCTGTCGCCGTGCCGCTGTCGCCTTGGGTCTGGAGATAGCCACCTTCCCTGACAGGACCCCACTCAGCCAGCAGCCGATGTTTGATGATGTCAAGCTTGTTGGTGGTTCCAGAGGTACATGTACGTTGCTCCTTTTGACTTCTCTAGACACCGTAGTGACCCACGAGTGTCAAAGATCAACATTGCGGCCGCAAACCAAATTTCATAGCGCTGCTAAGCCTTCTGGAGACCATTTTAGCCTGCGGACGGCCAAGTGTCAAATGCAAAGATAGGCCTCGCAGAACATATCAAGTGATTTCCTCATGAAACTTACTGGGCATAAAATGTTGAAAAAATGTTACTGAAACAGAAATTGGAGTGTGTGCATTTTAACCCTTTCGCTACCAAATTGTTTTCAGAATAAGGCTAGCGAGAACCGGCTAAAATTACACATTGTATTCTATTCATATTAGAATTACATAATATTGACTGGTATACATGGTATACATTCCTGTCGACTATAGTCGTCAATGGTAGTGAGAGGGTTAACGTAGATTTAACATTTCTGTTGACATATGATCAATCTTAACTTCTTACACATTGTGCATTTTAGTACACTTCAATGTGGAGAGTGCAAACATTATTTTTATTTGTATTCTTATTTTGTCTTCCTTAGCCTTACATAAGCTGGACGTCTTGCCGTCCAAGTACAAGCAACGAAAGAAAGTGCTCCAAAGCCGAGCCCAGTTCGCCAACCTCGGTAAGAAGAAGCGTTTATTCTCCACGTAGAGAGGACGGAAAACCCAATACACCTGTCCAACCCCTGTGGCCATCCTTAATTGTAACCTGCTCTATCAAAACAAGGCAGATTGGTCGATTATTTGGGGGGTTACAACTTACAATGCAATCTATCATTACACTTTTTCCAAAGATAGAGTTCAGTGTTAGTAGCGAAAATAAGATTTTTACCGCAAATTCTGAGTGACAAATGTGACCATCCACCGCAAAAAGACTATAAAATCGAAATTTCTGTTTTTGATTAAGTACATCATATTTATTTGTTTACTTGTTCAGTACCTACAACTGAGCTGGAAGATCAATCAAACCAATCCGCTAAAACGTTTCTTTTTGGAACCACTT
>JAVCKS010031631.1:0-12243 GCA_032273685.1 Pteraster tesselatus | reverse complement strand
TAGTGGACCGTGGGTTCTGTAGTGGACCGTGGGTTCTGTAGTGGACCGTGGGTTCTGTAGTGGACCGTGGGTTCTGTAGTGGACCGTGGGTTCTGTTCATGTTTAACAGTCTGGCTCATTTGTGGCGGCATAGAATAACCAATCAGAAGTCATGCATTGTAATTTTGAGTTACAGTCTACAATTTTTTAAAGCGGCTCAATGCACGTCTAAGGTACATTTTTGTTGTCATCCTTAAGCTTACTAAAATTCAGCAAATTGTGTTCCCTTCTGATAGGGATGAAACTTTTTGTGCTGACTGGTAATTACACGCATGCGAGGAGTTTGTACTACTTTCTGGCAAAAAAATACATTTGGAACAAAACAGGAAACCTGCTGTAAAACCTGCTTTTCCAACATTAACGGAATTCTCATAATTTTGACCAGACTGGTTTTTCCATGTTGCAAGTGCCACACATTGTACAGTGTGCATATTTTTAGGTCTTAATTGTGACCCAACCGTACGAAATGAGTCGGAAGTCGCAAATGCCTGTTTTGAAATAATGGCGCGTAAACACGGGGTGCGGTGGTCGGGGTGCGGTGGTCGAAATATCAATTTTTGTTTTTAAGAAATGTGCGATATTTCCTTCTTGGGTTTTTTTGACAGAGTGCAGGCCAAGGTAACGCATTTTACGCTATTGCACTTCTGTATTTTTTTAATGTATGAACATTTGGTTCACCAAATGACGGAGGAGAATATGTCTGCTCGTTCAGGACCTAATAAAAACTCAAGTTGTGCTGACATCCCCTCAAGACTCATTTCGTAGGATCCCGCCGGTCAGAATTAGTTTGTAAGCTATAGAGGGTTGATATGTACAATGTAGACAACATCACTTTATATTGGTGTTACTTATCTTCCATGAATGTCAGGATGTGATTATGTGATTTATGTCACAATCTTAAGTCAACAGGTCGAGTAAATTCTGGATTTCCTACAGTGTCCCAAATGCCTTTTAAACAGAAGAAACCAACAGGTTTATGACAGAAATATTCTACGTTTTCATTTTATGCAATTTAAGCACATATGACCTATGATGTCACAAATTACCTAAGTACTTCATGAGATATGAATTAATAGGTCACATCAATACAAACAATTTGACACCACATTTGTAAAACTGGATTAATTATCTACACTTAATGTTCACCCATCACTAAAAAAAAGGTGTAGTCCCAAAAGGTCGGACGACCCCTTCAGACACCAAATTGTTGCTGTTAATATGCTTTTTCCAAGTCACCAGAGGTTTTTTTGCAAAAACATCTACCAATGAAGTTTAGTAGTGGAGGAAAGGGCAACATGTAGACCCCCCCCCCCCCCTCAGCCCACAGACTAATTCAACTTACTATCGTATTTAAAGTCCATTGTGCTTAGACATATTCACTCATTCAACTAAACAAATTTTTTTTTTTCAATCTCACATTGTTTTAGCTACTGGAATATTCTGTTTGCGGAAATCTGTCGTTTCTGGGAGGTACATTACTACACTAGAAGATCGTAGTTCCTGGAGTGTCTTACCTCATTTGTTCCACCTTGGGCAGCGTACTGAAAACTGCACTGGAAAGGCCCCTATATTTCCAACAAAACCAGTCGCAAAACAGAAAAAATTATGAGTTGATAGTTTAATATTTGTATGCACACTAAATTTCCTAAATTAAATTTACGATTTAGGCCTATAGAAATGATTATTCACAACAATTTTGCAAGCAAACATGATGCAGTTGAAACCGATGCCCAAAAAGTCCACTTCAAAGAGTACCCTTTGCTCAATAGAACCTAGGCTCGACCTCAGGGTGCAAATGCCACTTTCCATTGATATACTTCGATCTCCCTATAAGTTATCTTACTGTGTTGAGAAAAATGTGGGGAGAAAAATACTTTGTTTCATGACAAAATCACTATTTTTGGAGCTACATGTGTATCCTGATCACATCAGGCTTAGGTTTTGTAGCATGCTTCAGAATTGCGTTGGCGATACATATATTTTTCGCAAAATTACAATTTAATAGGTTTTTTTAATAGGTTTTTATTTAAAAATAATTCACTTCAAGTTAACATAGTAAGATAAATAAGGAAATAAATCGATAAAGGGAAAGTGACGTTTACACCTCAAAGACTGTGATACACTCGCGTGGGTGTAGGGTTTGGTGTATTCGGTCAAGTGTCACACTGAACTAGCATTCAGTGCCACTTACTGGTCTGGCAAAGTGAGCCCCGATGGCTGGTCAATAGATCAACTAGCTTACTTTAATAGTACCCATGTTATCTACTTCTGAACATACGGTAAACACTATAAATGGTGGTTTTAAATAAATTTGACCAAATCCCACAAAATAAAAAACTCCAAAAAAACTTCCTCAAAAACTTCTAGTACTAATTATAAGGATTCATGACCAAGGTACGCAGACTTGTGAAGCAGAGGAACATCCTAATCAGGTGACATCACGCGTCCAACTGCAGATGTTATGACTATACTTTAGCATGCAGAAGTGCACGTACATGTACGTACTGTACATGTACATGCCATAGAGCTGTATTAGGTACATGAGCAACTACCACGCACTGTCGCCAGCAGCTGCAGCTCCGGCTCGGCTAGGCGTACGCGCAGGGACAGCTGGGGTGGGTTTTATAATTAACAATTAGGATATTTTGTACCGGAAAGTTTCCAAGACATTTTAAATTTTTTTATATATTTTCAGCTATGCCGCTGACCTACAGCGAGAGTGCGCATTTGCAATTATGTAAATCATTTGTTAATTCTACCCTACTTAATTAACATATGCGTTGCACTTATGGCGCGTGTTAGACTGAATTCAGTATAAACAAGACAGTCATTCGGTAGAGTGCACGTCTCCACCAAGCAAATAGCAACATAATCAATCAATACATGTATACTGTGGTTTTATGTCTGTGTCTGATGTAACATCTGATCGTATCAGCATAACGTCCCCAAAATTAAATCACTTCAAGAACTCATCACACTCATCAAGAATTTCATCTCAATTAAACTAATACAATAAATAAACAAACAAATAAACACAGGCATTTACATTACCTCCAACCAACTTCGTTGGTAGAGCTAATAATAGGGGTGTACAAAATTGTGATACTGACAATGTGCCCACATATACTTTGCAATTTACAATATGACCATATTTTGACGAGGCCTAAGTAAATTATAAAGTGCTGCTGATTTTATTGTTGTACAAATGTACATGTACATTACAGTTTTGGTGGGTAATACACTGTATGTATGTACATTCTCAGTGCTTTGTGTTACTTTAATGTGTCAGATCTCCAAAGCCATAAATGTACAAAGCTGAAATGAGAAGCACAAGAACATTTCACACGTTTGTTTATTTTTGGGAAGGTCTACTAAATTAAATATTTAAAAATTTATTCCAATTCAACCGTTTACTGGATTTTTTGAACATTTCCTATCATGCTTTAGATTTGTTCCCTCTTTTATTCGGCATAAGTGAAAGGTACAATGAAGGAATTTGAAATTTGTGTTGACCTCCCTACTAATAACTAGTCATGCACCAACTACCGGTGTGCACAGTCCTTGTCATAAAGTAGCAGGGCCCTGAGCAATGACATTTGAAGCTGCCAGTCGGTCGATTTTCGAGATTTTTTCGGCAAGTAGATCGTGTTTATCGTACATGAATAATGGCGTCTTTCAAAGTGCTGCTATATGCGTCATGTGCATTGCGCTCGGAGCGAACTGATGCACGGTGCGGCGACAAACATTTTTACACGAAAAATTGTTGGCCGCGCGCTGCGCAGTAGCGCTGCGCAGTAGTTTGTGTGCGGTCCCTACTAGTAGTACTGTTGCAACGAAATTAGGAATTGCCGAAACTAGGAATAATATTGTAATCGTGTGAGTTCATGCCAGAGTAGTAGTACATGTATGTATCTTCCATTTTAGGAGTAGCCTAGGTGTGGGGTAGGTATAGTAATAAGAACAATATATAATATTTATGACCCTACGGCCCTGTTTTGGCAAAACAATGTAACTTTAAATTTCCCAATTTTGAGATAAAGAGCAATTATAGGGTAACTGAGGGCGCTCTTTTCAATCAGCAGTAATACTGTCCTGTGTTTTAACATGAAAATATTGGGTAATGCTACTTTCGTAGCCTTTTTTCTAAAGATGCCATTTCCAAAGATACATCGTTTTGCCAAAACAGTGCCGCCTAATCCTTATTCTAATCCTAACCCAAATAACTCTAGTCACAGGTTAGGGTTGGAGAGGGTTAGGGTTTGGGTCATACATTTTGCCCACCCCCACTCCTAAAATGGAAGATACTGTTGCAACGAAATTAGGAATCGCCGAAACTAGGAATAATATTGTAATCGTGTGAGTTTGTGCCAGAGTAGTAGTAGCCTATCTTCCATTTTAGTAGCAGGGGTAGGGTAGATATAGTATTAGTAAAAAGGATACAAAAAATAAGTGTATGACCCTAACCCTCCCCAACCCTAAGACTAGAGTTAGCATCGGATTAGGATAAGGATTAGGGTCATAAATATTATGTACCTACCCCACCCCCACTCCTAAAATGGAAGATACTACTACTCTGGCATGAACTCACACGATTACAATATTAATTATTCCTAGTTTCGACGATTCCTAATTTCGTTGCAACAGAACTAGGCCTACTACTCTGGCACGAACTCACACTATTACAATATTATTTCTAGTTTCGGGGATTCCTAATTTCGTTGCAACAGTACTACTAGTAGTAGTAGTAAGAGAAAAGGGACGTGGTGGACGGGTATTCTAGAATTGCTCCGTAGTAAGTACATGTAGTAGTAAAGTACTAGTAGTACTAGTAGTAGCCCAAGTCCAGACCAACATGACCAATCATGACTATTGGGCTAAACTTCAGAATACCCGTCCATTCGCCATTTTATTACTAGTCTGGCACCCTTGTAATTAACATCACTGTGATGTGAAGGCTGGGTACGAGAGGTATTTTTAGAAAAGGGACGTGGTGGACGGGTATTCTAGAATTGCTCCGACTATTGACTTGTCTTGTGTACGTAATGTCTGATATTAAATCGTACAAATTTCTTCACCGTCGTCCAAACTTCACCGCCAGGCTTAACATCAAAACTTTCAGAAAATTTCGATTCACAGACGATTCCTTTACATATAAACACAAGTATTACGATTACTGAAATATTGAAGAAAAAACACAGCAGCTTTGTGATACAATTTTGGACCTTGGGCGCAGCCATTTTGAGTGCCGCCCTCTGTTGTCATATCAAAATGTATATCCGATTAAAGCGAATCCAGCGCTGTGATCATATGGCCTATATATGCGTGGCTGCATAGTTGATTTATGTAACGCGCCAATAAGTTACAGGTACCTTTAATGAACGAACACGTTGCATTAAGTATGGTATCGTGTTTGGTCTGTGTTATATTTAAATGAGAAGGCTACCAGACTAATAACTTTTGGAGGCGTGTCGTGTGAACAAAGCTTAGCGCGGTATGTAATATTGTTTGCCTTGGTTTTATAAACAATATAAATCGTACACCGTATACCGTACCACGCACTAGTTCGAGTTCCCTGGATACGGCTGGTCTGAAGTGGTAGATGAACTTTTCTGCACATTTCGTTCGAAGGGGGAAAAAAGTCCTCTACTAGGCCCTACTACTAATTTCAAACACACTGGCACTGCCGTTACTAAAAAACCAAGCATAGCCAAACTGACAAGATGTCGTCGGGTGCTTTAATGACCGATTTCATGACGGTAACACGGTTTGTTATGGAGGAACAGAGGCGTGTACCGTCGGCTACAGGAGAATTGACCCAGCTGCTGAACGCGTTACTGACGTCCATCAAAGCTGTATCATCGGCTGTACGTAAAGCTGGCATTGCTAAGCTGTAAGTGTAAGCCCAGTGTAATTTCGGGAAAATCTAGATCATAAACCATGTAAACTGAAATGGTAAAGATCAACTGTGCAAAATATCATAAAAGACAGTAGTATGTTTGGGTCTTCCATGAAGCTAGCTCCATGGTCTTAAATATAATTACTGTAGGCCCTGTACCGGGGTACTTGATTGAGCATCCAAAAGAAAATGTCAAATGGGGACAAAATTAGCTCCATAGCATAAAATATTGGCAACTAAAGTAGGTATATTTATAAAAATGTCATAGTGGTATTTGTAATTTTATTTTTATTGCATCTGAAAGGCCTTAAAATTCGCAACAAAATTAGGAGTCTCACAGCTCAATAGGGTTAGCAGAAAAAAGTTATTGTACATTTTGTTTAAACAAAGAAATAAGGCAATTTTTTCACACATTTACCCAAAAAATTGTGGCCATAGGCTCGGGGTGTAATGTACAAACTTTACAGTATACATACTGTATGTACACATGTTTCAGTTTTTGGAAAAATTGGCTGCCCCTTCTAAAGTTCTAATAAAATTGGCTATTGGTTCCCTTACGTAGGCCTACAAAACAAAAACCTTTTATATACGTACATGTAGGCTAAATAAATTAGGCCTCGGCCTAAACTATTCCCTACCCTTGCTAAGTCAGGAAGGGCCCTATATTGATAATTATTATTAAATAGTAATATAATTAATATATTGTTTCATAGTTAGCCTAGGGTAAAACATGTTTGTTAACCATCCTGTAAGTATTTCTCGTCAAAAGAAAACGATTGAATTGGTATTTCGCACATTTTGCGGTAGCCATAGGTATTTTACCGCCCCTTTTTACGATCGATGTAATGGTTGTTAATCAAAATAAAATACGTAGATTCCATCTTTCTTTATCGCAACCCGATATCCGAAGCCCTTGCAGTATATGTCAATCTATACATCAAAGTTAAGAAATCGCCCATAAACTTACTGTGTTTGCCGAACTTGTACTCAAAAATTTAAAAACATTGCAGCGTGGAAATATGTATCATAAGATGCGTCAGCTGTTCGTAAATCCCAAATGGTGATCGGTGAAGCTGTAGACCGACTCGCCCAAACAAACGATTGGGAAATACGCCTATGAAAAAAAACTCTCGAAAGCACGCCTCAAAAACGGTCACAGCAAATCGTAAAATCGGCGTGACATAAAAGTTATGACCATGTAATTTTAAAATTTTTGATTTGTCTCAGCTATCAATTATCAGACTGTCCATTGAGAAAGGCGCTTGTAATAGTAGTTTCCTTAAATGCTTATTGCTGTCCACACTGACAACTAATTTAATAATTTATATGAGATTTTCAGATAATTTTATTTGCCATTCCGAAAAGTTATGGAATAGCAGGCTCCACCAATGTTACCGGCGATGAACAGAAGAAGCTGGACGTCTTGGCCAATGATCTATTCATCAATTCCCTCAAGTCATCCTTTACTACCTGTGCTCTCATCTCGGAGGAGAACGAGACAGTTATCGAGGTAGAAGATGAACAGCGAGGGAAGTACATTGTTGCATTTGACCCTCTGGATGGCTCATCAAACATTGACTGTCTTGTGTCCATTGGTTCCATCTTCGGTATATGGAAACATGTAAGATGTTTGGTTCTTTCTTGTTAGTGGGAATATATCTTTAGCGAATTTTCCACATCTGCGACCAGTTTGTAAAGGCGTGCTCATCCAGGCATTAAACAGCACCCACTGCCCCTAGAACGATTATCGCTTATAAATGCAAAATATAACTTTTTGAACCTCAACTAACATATTAAACTGTACTGACCAAGTGCTTCATTTCCTTGACCTGATACTAACGCTTACTCAATAGTGCACTGCCTATTACTAGTGCATGTGTTACTGCATGTTGTAAACAGTTAAAAATATTACCCCTCCTATAGGAATTTGTACTGACCGACTGACTGACGGACCGAGCTGTGGGTCACAGCTCATAAAGTACTTTATTGAACCTACAGTATTTATTAATCATGTTAATACATAATAATTGATTACATAAGGCCAGATAAAAAAACAAGTTGTAGAGCGTCCCCACCCGACCCTACAAAACACGCCCGACATACCCGAACTTCCCAAAAAAAGGACGCTGAACAACCTTTTTTTGTATCTGGCCTAATGTTGATATTCAATTAGGGGACAATTTAGTTAAATATCAAACAGATCAGATTAGGCTAGAGTATTTTCTTGTCAAATGAATTAAAATAAACTATATGAATTAATAGCTCATTTTGACAACTAGTATCAACAGATGGATTATTTGTGATGCAATCTGGGAAAACCCTTCACATGGTGGACAAATCGGATATATATTATGCACGTTTTTGTAACAAATTAAAGCTGAATATGAGCTCTTTTTAGAATTGATTACACTTTTTCTTTATTGACTGCTGGGTTCAAAATTAGGAGCAATTAAAGTTCAGAATTTTTCGCAAATAAAAATCTGGTTTGGATCTAAATAAAAATACTATATTCCGGAATAATGACTTAAAATTAATTTTGTTTGTACAAATTTAAAACATCACTCAAAAATATTGTTTGGGTAATGTTGGACAGTTTCTTCAAAATAGCAGGTTTTCCCAGATCACATAATTATGACTTAGGCACGTATTTTATGTGGGTGGTGATATAACACCTAATCTAATTTTGTTTTGCAGGAAACCAGTACCACTCCCACAATGGAGGAGATACTTCAGCCAGGCCGCAAGATGGTCGCGGCTGGCTATGCATTGTACGGCAGTGCTACAATGGTTGTGCTCAGTACAGGCAACGGTGTCAATGGATTCATGCTCGATCCAGTAAGTTTGTGTTCACGTATCCCCAACACATCTACTGCTTTTTACGAGTCCTTAACGTGGTTGAAGTAGCCTAGCTTGCTATATTGCTAGGTGCGAGCCTATTCCTGGCTGTTGTGGGTATTAGACTAAAACAAAATGTATAGCCAGGGTTTAAAATCATTTTTGCTTGGGAGAACTGAACTCTTTATAGTCCATGGGCCAGGCCAATTTTCTTACCGCTTAAAGGGACAAATTATGAGTGGTGGCAATTTAAAGAGTGTACCAGGAAGTTAAAAACATTTTGATTATGGTAATCCATGCGGCCCGGCTATCTACTGTTTCAGCTATCCAGAGAACTTAAATCAAAGCTGATATGAAATTTACAAAGTGAAACTCTTCTTATTGACATAGTCACTATTAAGTCTACAGTAACAATATCAATAATGACATTTGGTCACGTGATTCAGGTGAGAAAGCTGCCCCTTCAGCATTGCTATCATGAAGTAAAAAGAACAAGGTTCGTAAAAATGTATGATAGCATTTGTCCCTACGAGTGGTAAATTATTTTTAGGTATTGATCCATGGACTATTAAGCCCGATATTTGGTCGGCCATAAGCAATATTTAGGTGAACGGAAACTGTGGAGACAGCGCAATACTTTCACAATTTGGTGATAAATGACACTTAGCACATTTCGTTACGTACCGGTACAGGCTTAGTGTGAGTGACGACGGGAATGCCTTGTCGTTGCTTGGAATTATCGTACGTTTATGGTAGTTAAGACAACGACCAACTTGATTTTCTGGTGCAAACAGTTGGTGCACAACAAATATCTACGGCCAGAACTTTTAGTTTGTGTAAACGTTTACAATGTAACATTAATTGTTGATAATGATTTGACACTAGCACACACACCACACACATATTTAGTTGCACACATTCAATCACATACAGTTTTGTATACAGTTAAGAAACTTTTTCAGATACACATTATATATTCTAGTTGCATGTGTGACCAGTTGATTGCTATCCTGGGGCCCTGATTATAGCCGAGTAATTCATAATCAACTGTGCAATGTAATGATAAATGTGACCTGCTCTGACGAAATGAGCGTAAAGTCGCACAATGCCATTTCACAGTACAGGGGACCAAAGTCAAAATTCAAAGGGGTGGTCATTTTTTTGTTTTAGGGTTATTTCGTTTCTATATCCCTTTAGCAATTCTTAAATTTTGAGTCGGATCTGAAACCAGTAAACTATGTTTTTATGTCAATTTTATGTCAATCAGTGCAGCGTCCAAAATCGGAGCGGGCGGGGACGATCAACATGTTATTTATTTTACTTGGCCTTACATTGCTAATGTCATTTTTTGTATTTGCTGAAAATTTGAAGTGAAAATAATCACAACATGGTCGTTGCTAAGGAAACAAAACCTACCTTTTGTTTATTGCATTATTTTGTGTTTTCTTGTACACAACTTTAAACCCGAAACTAATTGGTGTTATTATGTATCGACTCAGTGACTTTCTAAGGCTGTAACTTTCTTATTGAGTGTTAAACCCCCAAGCTCTTGATCCACATATTTTAGAATACCAAAATCTAAACTTAAAAAATGTCCAACTTTATTCTTATTTTGTGGGAGCAGGTCTCAAATGTGTTTCATTTCACCATACATGAGTACATTTGTATATGTTATGTTGCAATGTCCAGTAGACCAGACACAAGCTGGAAACAATTAAGATCAGTGTCTGTTTGGGGGAGATTGGTTTCCACTACCATTTTTAACCTCGCCAGAGGTGAGGTTATTGCGTTTGGGTGCGTCTGTCTGTCTGTCTGTTTGTTTGCTGGCTCGCATATCTCAAATTTTTACAAAAGGAAGGTTGTGTCCGTGGCTCGGTCCTCCTCGAGTTTGGACCAGATCGGTCAAGAGTCAAGGTCAGAAAAATCGATAGCTCGTTTATGTCAATATTTCTGTCAATCTGTCAATCAATAGAGGGCGCTATAATACTTTAGTGTTCTTAGCACGTTTAAGTCCAAAGTTTATGTCAGTAGAGGGCGCTATCATGGCGAGGTTCTGCAATCTCTGATTGTCTTGTTATTTTAGCAATGATTGCGATTGTGAACTACCGGTATGTATTTAATGCAGTTTATCAAGTATACTCAACAAAAGTATATAAACATAACATATAATCTAATGAGTAAACTCGGTAGTAGTTGTACGACAAGTGTGCTGTTGAGTACTGGTATAACCCTTCAGCAATTGCACTGGCTCCTGCTTAAAGAGTGTATTTTGAATCACAGAAAATTACCCACATGTATGTTTCCTAAATCAGACCCGGCAAGGCTAAAGTTAGCTCGAGATTCCCAGCTCCTTAGCATTCCTAAAACACACTGCTATAGCAACAAATTTATTAGCTGCAGAACTTATGGAACAGTCTTCCACATTATATTCACCATGCTTCTTCCATCGCATAGAAAATACTTGTTTCCATTTCCAAACTTGTACTAAATGTGTTAACCTCTTTTTGTTTAATTTGTTTAATTGTTCAAACTTTGTTTCTATCAGTTGAAGTGTTGCAATAATTGATGTGTAAGAGCACTACGGTATATATAAATGCCTTCATTAATATATTCCGCAATGGTAGTCAAAGAGTGAAAAACAAAGTATTGCTATTTTTTCTGCTTTTTTGTATTTTAATTGCAGGCTATCGGTGAGTTCATCCTCACTGAGCGTAACATCTGCGTCAAACCACGAGGAAAGATCTACAGCATAAATGAGGGCTACACTGAACATTGGGATGAGGTGATCAAGGAATTTGTCGAAAGCAAGAAAGTTTCTAAGGTGAATCTAAACTGAATGTAAACTGTAGTACTAATGCGACTGAAGGGATAGGAATGAACTTGTGTGTTTTCCCAATCTATCTACCATACTTTATTTTTTTTTAAAAGCCAAATTTTTTGTAAAACCAATATGAATACCGGTAATTGTGACGCAATTATGTCAAAACTAGTCACAGTTAGGCAAGAGGTCAATTTTGAGGTCAGTTTTGGGTATATTACCGTAGTAAAGTATAGACCTTGCATTTTTCAATGCTGCTTTACTTTTTAAAAAATTCAACGCAAAGGTATTAAGATTTAACATCAGATTGTCCAAAATATCGAACCTAAAATACGTACATCCCTTTTGAGTTTAAGAAATAGGCTCCTACAAAACAATTTGTCAATCAAGTTTCACTTAGAAACTTTTGCAGCACTGATCTCAATCTCTGTAGAAGATATATGCATGTTTTTATAACAAATCAAAGCTGAAGATGAGCTTTTTTATAACTTTAAAATTTTTCTGTTTTGAGCTTTAGATTTAAAATATGAGCAATTAAACGTTCGAATGTTTTGCCAAAAATGTCTAATAAAATCAAGTTTGCGGAAATTCTACTATTTCCCTTGAATATTTCCCTTTAATTTAAAACATTACAGTACGCACAATTTGTTTTTGG
>JAVCKS010031620.1:0-10173 GCA_032273685.1 Pteraster tesselatus | reverse complement strand
TGAGCGGGATTAAGGCATTGTGAACATAACCATAATAATGCATTTAACGGCTGAATATAACTCAACACAATCAGTCAAGCGTAGTGAAGTGCGGTTTTTAGTTTCCCCGAGTGCATACATAGAAAACTGTAACATCTTCATCCTCTTCTAGTGAAATGTTTCCTCTGAGATTCTCAGAACCACTTCTAAAACTTCTCCTATGTACAATACAGAGCCTCTTGTGGCGCTAAACACAAATGCATCAAGTGCATTTTCTCAAAAAAAAACTCCAGCGATCAAAGGATTCAAAACATCGACTTGAAAGAAGCAGGTCAACCATAACATATTTAAACGGAACGTCCAATATTCTTGCCTCTTGTCTGTCAATAGTCAATCAAAGAGGATGCAATTATCGATCACACGATCGACAATCTTTTATTGATTATCAGACAACAGCTAAGTATTATACGAATAAAAACACTTTACAATATTATTTGGAAAAATAATAACGTTATAATGTTGAATTTACAAGGAAACCATCAAAAGCCCTAGGGCGCCCCCTCGTGGTAGCAAAGACATAAAACCTCATCCGCCCCTTCTAACGGTTATAATACGGAAAAGTACTGCGGAAAAGTTAACCTCTGAATGAGCGCTATAGAATACGCTCAGCCAGATGTGAACATTATAACATTATTTTACATTAAAACACCCGTGTTTTCGAAAATGTATTACGATTTCCTAGCCACAAACACGAATTCGTGTTGCAGCGTGCAGCTAATAAGTTACTGTCTGATTACTGACAGATTTGGTACGTTTTTATTATTAGCTTTAATATGGCGCGAAAAGTGTTTCTTGTCAACATGAATGACTGTCTGGTTGCGGTAACTGCTTTCGACGAGCTAGAAAATGCTCTGTAACTAGCCGTGGAGGGATCGTTTTCGTGCCATATATGATGCAAATGTATACTACACTATCAATTCAACATTGACATTTACTTTTTAGGCCCGAAATCGGGAAGTGCATATTTAAACCATGAGGTAGAAAAAACCCAAGCAAAACTAGAAAATTAATTCTTGGAATATTCTCGGAACATTCTTGGAATATCCCAAAATAATAAACAAATACTGAAGAATACATCATAGACTATATACCAACATGGTAACCGTGACTATTCTTTAGGTTACCATTGTGGGTGTCGTAAGCAATACACAAGTCCTGCCAACAAAATAGTTCCCAACATTGAAACATGACATCATCACTGGTGCTCATACACCGTTATACATGGGTAATCATCATCACTGGTGCACCGACACCGTTATACATGGGTAATGTTACTTTGCAGTGAAGTGCGCTCCTGTTTGTTGTCGGTTACGCACTGGTAGCAAGACGAACGTGCCTGCAGTAGGAGAACCAACGAAACAAAACCACATTACACAGTGTTACAGTATCGGACTACCAGTTATTACGTATGCAGTCTTACAACCAATCGAGACAACGATACGATATGTCGCAATGATATAATGAAATATTGCTAGGATACAGTGGGCGTTATTCTGGATGAACAGCGCCCTCTTTTTGCAATAAACATGGTGGGATGATTTTTCTTTCTTCAGTTGAACGGTTTGAACCAAGGCTTGCGGCAGAGCGAGGCTTGCGGCAGAGCGAGGCTTGCACTAGAGCGAGGCTTGCACCAGGGCGAAGCTTGCACCAGAGCGAGGCTTTCACCAGAGCGAGGTTTCCGCCAGAGCGAGGCTTGTGGCAAAGCAGGAATTGCGGCAAGGCGAGACTTGTCGGACGAAACTGAAGCTTGACTTAATGCGAGACTGACAAGGTAAAATGTAAATTTAAACAAGTATTCGCAGACACGAACACCAGGAAACGGAACAAAAACGGGACAAGTGCAGTTTGCTCAAGGCAGAAAGAAATAAACAAATAATAAATAAAATTAGTACAAATCGCGAACTCAACATGCATTGATACAAAGAGATAAACTTTTACGAAATAGGACCGGAACCGAACGTGAAATGTGGGTAAAAGAAAAATACCAATTCTGAAAATAAATTAAACCATTTACAGTTTTGGGAATTTGGGATTTAAACACTACTGTTTACATACAAACGTTATAAAAATTCAAACAAAAAAAGGTTTCTCGTCAACAGAAATAGGCTCGGTGCATACAGAACGATATTACCGATAAATATAATAGAATCGATAAATAATCAAATACTGTTATGTAGTATACCGGTACTTCACAATCGAACGTTTTAGCATTGTGTGAAATCGCAAAAGTTGTGAACCGCAGTGTGTACCCATTTAACTAACGTACGCTGGAATTATGGCCACAAAGCGCCGCGAAACGTTGATTTATGGCTGCCGTTCCAGTCTATTTGGGTGTACCTGCCATACCAATGGCATCACTTCCGGGTCCATGAATCGTCTCCTAATTCTTGTCATTCCGGTTTGTTCTATAGTTCCCAATTTCCCCTTATACCCGTAACGATTGTAGTCTGGCTGTATACTCCGCCAGTGCAATTGTTATCATGCATATTCATATTATTCACTCTGTGCCATGCGCATTCGTGCCTCGTCACCAGAACAACAATTAAACGGACACAGTCTTGCTAAACGTCATCACTCACGTAGTCCGCAGTGTCATGGCTGCCCATCTCCAGACACGCCCACCTTGGAGGGAGGGGCATACAAACTAAAGAAGACTTGTGGGAAAATTGTGAAAATAAGCGACTCCTAAAAACACATCGAAACCATAAAAATTGAACTGTTCGCGTCCGAACCATGAAATTAATGTACATCTACGGTGGGGGTTTGTAATAATACCCGAGGCTTTGGTGTACGAGATAATGAATATTTGATGATGTGAAATATGCGGGTAAAACCCGTATAATTATAATCTCTTTTGGGAAGAAGATATGTAGTTCTGAGAGGAAATGGATAGGGAGAATGTTGTTCTGCGGATCATGTGGACCATAAGGCGCGCATCAACAATCTCCTCCTGAACCGAAACGTTGATCGGGGTAACTCTCAACTGCTCATCGTTTGTGCAGTTGTTTTCACGTTCTGTGTATCTTTCCAACTAAGATTACCATTACATGTGCACGGGTTTCATCAACGTCCCAACACTGTCAGTTCATCGTGTGCCATCAACGGCCATATCTGGTTTGCACGTTTGGTTTGTTCGTCTGTTTGTTTTGGTAGGCAGACGTTCTATACATCGACCGCCCTAAGCTATATCCTATATCCCTCACTAACGTTAGCTTTAGCGGCGGGCACTCAAATCACCTCGGCGAGAATATTTAAAAAATATGTGACCTGTTCTGTTAAAACCAGGACAATACTATAGTTATTATAAATTTATAATTTCTTGAAAATCTCAACTTTAAAATGATATGGAGTCATACGTTTTTTTTAATTACGAGACTCGATAGAGGGTTTGTCACCCAAACTATCCGTGTATTGTTTACTTCGTTTAGACCTCGTTCAGAATTCGAAATAAAAAAACCTAATTTTCGCTAATAATGTTAAGCTGAAACTCTGAGGAAATGTTAGGAGTATAACCAATAACCAAAACAATTCGACCAGTCCACCAACAATCTACAGTACATCGCGACTTTGTCTAGGTTTTGATAGAATATGTGACATTAATGCCCTCACAGCCACTGAATCATGTAAGCCACATCCGATATTAGCCGGCCAACCCAGCTGTTTACAACACAACAGCTATGGTGATATCGCATAAGGACACGTTTTCCATGCAGACGGGTTAGCTGGTTACCATAAGGTCATAATGTCAATACTAAGGCTAAGTAAATAAATAAACATGTATAGCGTCCCCGCCCGCTCCCGTTTTTGGAGGCTGTCCCCTTTCTGTTTTACAATTAATCGCTAAAATGAAATGAAAAATTAAACCCGACCTTCAAAAAACGTATGAAAACACCGAGTGGTCGCCGTTTCTGTCTAAAAATTGACAGGTTTGATTTTGTTTACTTGGCCTAGGAGGAGGGTGTAGCGGCGAGTTCCATTCATTCAAATTAATAGCAGAACTCGGCAGTATTAGGGTATCGTATACGTCCAAAGGCGTTCACTAATTTTGGTATCTACATGGACGTTAGGTACCGGTATTGGACGGGGTGCATGGCCCAACCAGCCATGTTTACATATCATCTAGTGTTCAATTTCCTTACACGAAGTTTAACACTGTTTACGTTTGGTTGGTTGGTTCTAATGTGAACTAACACATATGTTCCACTAATGATGTACTATTACTATAACTAAGTACTGAGCTTCCTGATCGCTATATAACGTTTGGTTGGTTGGTTCTAATGTGAACTAACACTAAACATATGTTCCACTAATGATGATACTACATGTATCACTATAAGTACTGAGCTTCCTGATTTTATAGCGCGATTATACCAAAGGCACTGCCCCGCGCAAGTCCAAGTAAAATATAATAATAATTATATAACACGTTAGAAAATAGAACTGATGCACACGAGCTCCCGCACTTGTTATATTGATCTACGTGGTAGAAAAGTCTACGTTATGGACCATAATGGAGCGAGTAATGTTAGAGCTACTGTTATACTATTATTTAGTAACAGCTGCAAGCCCACACATTTATCACCGCTACAAGTTAATATTATTTGTCAAGTTTGTAATGGGACAGTACTGTACATCTAACAACACATAGATGAGCATTATCGGTATCTGGCTATCCGCGTGCGCGTCCAATGTGCGTACGTGCGTGCGTGCGTGCGTGCGTGGGTGCGTGCGCATTCAATGCGCGTGCGTGCCCAATGTACTCAAATATCAGAGTGCGCGCCATGCCGCAGGGCCGAGCGTGCCCAATGTGCGCCTGTGCCCGTTGTGCGTCCGTGCCCGATGTGCTCCAACCGTGTATCGGAACTAAATGACAAAAGGCACGCGCGCCATCCAACGGGTATCGGACTGAATGGTACACGTAGACGGGTTTGATTTGTGTGGCCAGTGATCAATATCGTTTTAGCACCAACGTACATCTGGCAGCGGTCCAGTATAATTTCGTATATTACCAAACTTTAAAGTGCTTTCAACTGCGTGGGTGCATGTACTGTACTCGTTAGCGAGTGTGGTGGTAGTGCTTAATGGGGTGCATGTCGCGTGTACCCACTACGAAATCTAGACTATACATCACTGGTGCTTGGTGCCTCTATTTTCAGGCTGACGTGTAAACAAGTGCATACTCCATGGGCCTTGGGCTGCGTACGTGATGTCTGCGAAAGCGAAGCCGAAACGTGTATCCATATCCGTTACACTTAGTATACGATGCGCCTCCAGACGACTCTTTACTGAGTCCATTCGGTCATTGTTTAGCGCCCTCTTATAGACATCGGGGTATTAAGTTTCAGTGTGGTTTAATAATCAACCAAGCGGTTTTCATATCAGTCCGGTTTTGTTAATAATGTTTTACTATATGGTTTTACCATGGGTTTCCCATTCACCCACGCACCAAACGTGTATTTCCTTCCAAGATAAACAGCCTGATATCGCCGCACACAGAACAACCGCAGACTCTATTATATCGTAGAGGACGGAAGATGATTAATTTTCGAGTACCGTCACACATGATACCAACCCGAAGGGACCGGTACGTAGGCAGCAATGTAATAGCGGAACGAATATCGACACAACATCCCGCGCTGTGTATAGGAAATCTGGGGCTGTGCGGGAAATCCGGGGCTGTGCGCGAAATCCGGGACTGTGCGCGAAATCCGGGACTGTGCGCGAAATCCGGGGCTGTGCGCGAAATCCGGGGCTGTGCGCGAAATCCGCGGCTAAACGGTTAACCGTATTACCTCGGCACAATCTCAGTACAATTAATCTTCTTGTTACCGTCACATGCTACAAATCCACCGAGACGAGTATGCATCAATGCAATAGCGGATGAAATATCGACACGAAATCCGAAATTGTTTCAAACAGCGGCCATTTTGACGATGAATAAGCTAAATATATTCTGTTTCAACCAATAGTCGCTTTTGAGAAAAAACTTGTTACTAAATAACATTTAGGTGCGGTATCAATGGAATATCGAATAGCAGATAAATATCGGGTATGTTATTCTTGTCTAGCATCAGATATCTAGTTGGTCGGGAGAGGGAGGTGGTTAGGGGTGGGAGTTAGGGTTAGGGGAACCTATAGCTACCAATGAGATTACCTTATTTTACATCTAAGAACTGAGAATAGCTAACAATATCAATACATATAGTTATCCGATATTCGATAATACATCGATACCGCGCCTTCCTCCAGTCATTGGTAGGGATGTAACACCTAGTACTTCAGGGAGGAAATCTGATCGAATTGAACAAAACCTATCACAAATTGTGCATTACTATTAACGACTTGGATAAATGATTAAAGCACAAACGACTCTCGTCCCACCTTTACGACACAACGATATCTAACACTAAGATACCAACGGCGTGTCCCCTACCTCTAGAGAAATGCAATGTCTACTCATACAGACGAAGTATGCGTAACCATTGATGTTGAATAGCCTCCGCGTGAATTAGGAGGGGAGCTTACGTCATGACAGAGAATGGTCTTCTTGAACGCCTGGCGAAACCTCGCCGACATGATGTTGTACAGGATAGGGTTGATGGTGGCGCTGGTGTACATGAGAACGATCGAGAGTTGGTACAGGAACTGATAGTAGGCGGTCTGCAGGCCCTGGGACCACTGGTCGACGTTGAAGTTGGGCATGATGCGGACGATGTGGAACGGTAGCCAGCAGGCAGCGAAACAGCCGGCTACCAGGGCTGGGTGAGGGGAGAGACGAACATGCTTAATCAGAGGGGACTCGGGTTCATTCAATAGAAGGATGGTTCAATAAAGGGTCGGGTTTTGGAACGGGAGCCATCGGTTACCGGGACTGGATGGGGCTTTATCGATGGAAATTTGTGTTTGGGTCCAGATCATAAGCACAGTAATAAACTGTACACATGAAAACCTATCAATAATTTCAAACTTACCCAACATTTTAACAATCTGCTTTCGAGACCTCTCAATCGACGTTGCCTTATCATTACCGGTGCTAACTCCATTCCTATTCCTGGTCCGTCTAGAGTTCCGTCGAACGGCGACCTCGACGTTCACCCCGTACAAGACTCTGGCGATGAGCGAGTAGAACACGGTGATCATGATCATGGGAATGAGGAAGAGGAGCGTGGCCGAGACGATGTACAGCTTGTCAATCATAGCCTCCCAACGAGGCGACGGGATCTGGCAGATCGTCGTCTCCTCGATACCCTCGCACATCTCGAAGGTATCGAAGGCCACGAAGATGGGCACACTGATGACGAACGAGAAGATCCAGATGAGGATGATGATCTTGATGGCTCTGGAGTGAGATACGAACGTCTTCGCCTTGATGGGGTGGCAGATAGCCACGTAGCGTTCAGCCGTAAACGACGTTATGTTCAGAACCGATGTAAACGTGCATGCTTCTATAAGGAAGTACCTGAGCCGGCACATGAACAGACTGTACGTCCACGGCCATGCCTTCAACTCGTAAGCCATCTCCATGGGTCCAGTTAACACCAAGATCAACAAGTCAGAGAATGCCATGCTAACTAAATAATGTGACGTAGTCTGAAGGATTCGATTCCTTAGAATCACAATAATCGTTAGTAGATTGCCAACGAGTCCAATCACGCACAGCAGTCCGACCACCGTTACAAACGGTATCACTTTTGCATACTCGTAGTGTTGGGGGTACATGATATACGACAGGTGGTCAATTAGATCCTCGCCCGTTATCTCGTGTAGGTACTGTGCGCAGATATTGTACGTGTAGAAGCAGTCGACGGTGACGTCATAGATCAAGTCTGCAGTATGGTTGGCAGACAGGCCCAGATTGTACAGATAATCGTACGACACGTTGCACAGCTCCATCGTGAGTTATTCCACCAACTACGACACGAGGTACTCGTCGAGATGTGGCATTAGGTGACTAAACACAAACCACCGGCAGAGGGGGTGCTCATAACATGTTACAATGTCACTCTTCAATCTCGTCTGCATGACAATCGATTTCAGCACTGTGTAATAAGACAAACCGTACATATTTGGTTAAAGATTTGGAGCGCCCTACCCATTGTTGGCATCAGCCACTGATCTCTGAAATGGACAGCGCGTCTCCATTTGAAGCCACCGATCTGCCATCTTTACTACTCCCATTTCAGCGTAAAGTTTAGAAATGTCGCGGCCGGGCCGAATCCCGGCCGGACACGTGTGTGACAAGTACTGCAGTAAGATGATGGATCGCTGGCTTCAAAAGTACCAAAAGCGTCCTCCATTATATAGAGAGCGATGGTCTCAGCGTAACTGCAATGATGTTTGTGATTCTAAAATGGCGTTTCAAATATGTTGGTGTACTATACCCACCCTGTAGGTCTAATATTGAATAGCGCTTTGCGAAAAGCGCTATATATATTAGTGGCCATCTTGTGGGGCAGTCTGGTTGGGCATTTCTAGTACCCGCAAAATCTTATAATTTAAAAAGACTGGCCAATAGGACTGGCCGTTTTTTCGAGTGGGTGTATTCTCTGGTACAAAAGTACATACGCGAACATAACTTCCACCCTGAATCAGTATTTTCTACCAGCCGTATTTGAACGAGCCGCGTTTGTCCACCTCGAGAAGCACGTCGGAAGATTTTGTCGGTAAGATAGCGTCTCAACCGTGCAAGATACAGTCACGAAAATGTACAGGTGTGTAGTTGAGATCAACAAGAATGTCACGTTCGAAGATTGGGGTAGATGACGCTTTTGCGGTCACGTTAGAATTTAAATCGACGACAACAATTTATAGTGTGACCGGAAATGACGTCATCCTCCTCATCTTTTAATGTTAATCTCAACTACGCACCTGTAAATTTCCGTGACTGCATCTTGCACGGTTGAGACACTATCGTGCCGACAAAATCTGCTGATACATCACAAAAGGCATCCCAAGGTGAACAAAGTGAAAATCAATACCAAAGTGTTCCATTGACCGTACACAGCCATTTGAAGTCGCGGCTGTTGTGATATCATCGCAAGATGGACTTTTTTGTTCGGTTTATATTTTGCCAATAGTCCCACGATCAGCTTGTAATCCCGTGCGATGTTTGCAAAGTGAAATTCCCATGGTGTTCGGATTATGTACCACCAATACAATGCGTTCACAGCTCATCTATATGCAAACGAACTGGTGATAAATGATTAACGCTTTGGCTAAATCTATCTGTAGCGAGTAGTTGATATGCCTGGCACGTACCTCAATGTTTGATGGTGTTGTGTGCAGGTTGAATATTGCTGGTACACGTGCCGATACTACACAAATGAAAGCAAAATAACAATTTAAATAGTCGTGGTGGCATCAAGAAGATATCATACCAAGTACATAAATAAACTAGTTTCTCGGGCGACTCTTCTGGGAAATGCGATAGAATTTGTACATTTTTGTTAACATTTATTTGAATGGAACTGTCCGTTAGGATACTACAAAAAACTATTAGGTAAATAACATTTTCATACAAAAAGGGTACGATACATACTTTCAAAAATATCAGCTAACAAGGACAATATACTAGATTTTGTGTCTATGTGGCCCTATAATACAAGCTTATACAGTATACGGTCCCCAAGGCAACATATAAAATTAGGGATTTATCATTCCGCTGAAGGTGTGGATTGTCTCTTGAAGTGATCCGTATATTCAATCCGCTTGGAAGATTACGATGCTTAGAATAGGGGCGATTTCGTCTTGGATGGATTGGTTAACTATAATAGAGAATATCCTTGAGACAAATTCGTCTAGGGAAGATTGGACTATCCTGTATAGACATGTCGTCTTACTACCGATCCAGGTTGGTCAGATGTCAATCCTATACCGTAAAGGTTTTCATTCATCCTTCAAGGGAACGTGGTTGATACCACAGGGGGTCCCTATATAAATGGACGGGGTGTATGAAGTTGAAGCCAATGCAGCCTGTGGAAGCCACCGATCCGCCATCTTACTAGTCCCACGATTGATTTAGAATGATTTCGGCCGGATAGGCGTGTTTTAGGGCTCCACACTCTAAAAACTGAAGTGTTAAAACCTAGCACTATCCAAGTGCTACATAAATTCAGCACTTTAAGTTTTAAGATA
>JAVCKS010031609.1:0-12245 GCA_032273685.1 Pteraster tesselatus | reverse complement strand
CAGTCCGTTTATCCTGTCGAGAGGGCCGTCACGATTAGTGCCAAACGGCGGTAGACTTCCGCCAAGACGAACCCAGGCCGCAGCCCGAGAACCGCCCGTAGAGGTTCCCGAGGCCCGAGGCAGAACTCGTCGATAGGAACTCGTCTCGCAGAGGGAGCGAGACCGCCACATTACTGAACTTGGTGTACTCAAACTTCTTAAGAATCTGAAACCAAGAAAGGCCGCAGGCCCAGACAACATTAGTCCACGGGTTCTTAGGAAGCTTGCTGAAGAAATTTCGGATCCACTCACACGAATATTTCGTAAGTCTCTTCAAGAGGGCCAAGTACCAGTGAACTGGAAGCACGCCAACATTACTCCTATTTAAAAAAAAGGCCAGAAATATCTCCCTTCAAACTATCGTCCCATCCGCCTTACATGCGTGGCATCCAAACTCATGGAACATATTCTATTCAGTAACATCATGCATCATGCTTGTACTCATAATCTTCTTAATCCGTTCCAGTATGGCTTTCGTTCCAAGAGGTCATGCGAAACCCAACTTATACAATTTATTGATGATGTAACAAACAACATGCAGAACGGCGTTCAAACTGATGTGTGTATACTTGATTTCTCTAAGGCCTTTGATAAGCGTGGCCACCGTAGACTCCTTGAAAAACTTAACTGGTATGGTATCAATGGGCTAGCAAACAATTGGATTGCTAGTTTGCTCTCAAATAGGCCCAAGCAGTGTTGGTTGATGGATCCACCTCGGGTACAGCTCCTGTTATTTCTGGCGTTCCCCAGGGGTCAGTTCTCGGACCATGCCTTTATCTGTTTTACATAAACGACATTGCTGGTGGTCTCAACTCCACGACGCGCCTTTTTGCAGATGACACAATGCTCTCCATTGCAGTAAGAAGTGAGCAAGATACACATCTTCATGCTGATTTAGATCAGTTAAGTGCATGGGAAAAAAACATGGCAGATGCAGTTTAATCTAGAGAAATGCGAAGTCATCAGTATATCTCGGAAGAAAACAATAATCAATCATAAGTATTTTTTTGCATGGGCACGAACTGAATCGCGTGAACAAGGGTAAGTATCTTGGTGTCACTATTACACATGACCTTAAATGGGATAAACATGTTAACAATGTCGTCTCCTCAGCCACTAATTCACTTAACTTTCTACGTCGTAACCTGAAAGTTCGTAACTCTAACATCAAGCAGTTAGCCTACAAATCGTTAGTCAGACCTTTAATGGAATATGGATCGATTGTCTGGGACCCCTATACCAGTAACCTCACTAAAACAATCTAAATGGTCCAGCGTCGTGCAGCAAGATTTGTCCTAAATCGATACGAACGCACGTCAAGTGTCGGCACGATGCTGGAAACCTTGAAATTGCAAACCCTTGAGGACAGACGTCAAAAAGCTAGACTGGCTATGTTTGATAAAATACACTATGGCCTGGTTGCCGTAGACATGCCATTAATTTGTTTCAAAAAACTTATCTGCCCCTTCTCGCACAGAAAACTCACAGAAAACTGGGTCGTACGTGTCATGATTTTGTAAATTGGATAAAGTTACGTAACTATGTAAGAACCTGATCACTTGTTTACATAACAGTGTTAATGATTCAGTATAAAAAGGGCAGGGTTTCATGCTGATTCCCTAAGAAAGGTTGGGTTTAATTCCTCCTGTGTTTTTGTATTAATTACTAGGTTAGGACTTAATTAATTAATCAGTGGGTGAAGTCTCTAACTGAGATATAATAACACTTTATTATGATAGTGTATTAATACATTTGCAAGTAAAGGGGTTCACGTCTTTGGATCTCTCTATCTCTTTTCGCTCTTGCTGCGTCAATGTCGGTGTCGGGATCAAGTTATATGCCCTAAATTTACGATTACTTCCAGTCTGTTATACATTTTGCTGTGAACAGCCGTGAACAGATTCATAGGGAGTGTTGAAAGACACTTTGAATATTAAGAAGACGTGAGATTACATTACAGGGATACTTTGATTTGTAAACTTTAACCGTGATTGCAGTCTGGGTTTTTTTTTACGGTGAGGAGAAGTGCTGAGTGCTGTGGATGAATAAATAAAACACAGACACTGAGTAGTGGTGGAACAGTACAGTTAAGAACGTCTGTCGTCTTGCTCATTCAACCTCGGAGAGCCCACGCTCTCCAACTGCTGGAGGTAGTTCCCTGGCAACCCTCCGTGGAACTCCCCACGTATCCTTACAATTGTCAGAGTTGCGAGACCGTGAGTTGGTCAATAATATAGACCCATCCTCAAAACTCTGATGTAAGATTGCTATAGTAGAAATTTGGAGCAGTAAAGGTAAATCCCCAGTAGCAGCTAAAGATGCAATTGGGTTTACAGACTCCTTGGAACACCAGTTGGTGAAGTGCTTGAGTTGATTATCGTAAGTTCTTCATGTTGATTTTCCATCTACTCTCGGCTGCCAAGCAAACAGCGTGTTCCAAAAGGCATATAGCTCCTAGGCAGATCTTGATAGCATTCATGCTGAGAGATGCAGGCCAGCTGCCTGCAAACAGGGATGTATCAACTAGTTTGGACCCTGGGAAAGGATTGGGGCGTGAATTAGAAGATACAGTATTTGTGGAATCTAGATCTGTCATTGAGCCAGAAGGGAGCTATTTAGGCAACTTTGTCAGCACTCGAGTGGTAAAAGGGAGATGGGAGAAAATACATAAGCGTGGATTCCCGACCAGTTGAAACTTAGAGCATCGCCCATGACATGGTGCATGCAGATAGTTGGCCATGTGTTGTTCAAGTAGGAGGCAAACAGGTATAATGTGTGGGGCGTCCAGCATGTTAAAGATCTGTTTTACAACCGAGACCCGAATGGATCATTTAGAATGTTCACCTCTGTTGCCTACAGATACATTTTGGCAGGGAATCCCTGTGGTTGTTCGGATTCGGATTCGATTGAGAAAAAAGCACTAATACCCACTAAGAAATCTCAAGGACATGTATGTGTACGAGGCTAGGAGGGAATCATCACTGCATATACACTTCAAAAACTAGATTACACCACTAACGGAGTGTGAGTACCACCCAGGCGGTTCAGGTACAACACCACAATCGAGTTGACATGAAGTGGGTTAAAGGGACACGACTACTAAAATTACGTTTCCATATTGTATACATCATGAAAAATGTAACATTGAGAGACAAAGATATGGGTTAATTTATGCAAATGTGCGATTATTATCAAACTCACAGTATTTATCTGCATTTCAATCAATTCTTTGACCTCAGAAACACAGGTAGTAGACACCAACATCATGCAGATTGACCAAGTCTAGAGATATTTGTAAAAATGTATTACTAGTATATGAAATAGGCCATTTTGAATTTTGATCCAATGTTGGTCCAAGGCTTCTAGGCTATCAGATAGACACCAACTAACTGCATACTTTTATCTGACAAGTGTAATGTTTTTTCACTATTAAGCCACCTGCCTGTTACTGTCTTAGTTCAAAGGTGACACTTAAATACCCTTAAGAAATAACTCAGAAATCTTCAAGATCCGAAGACCCCTAAAAATGCATCAGTGGTGGATTTCAATTGAAATCAGCGCATTATATCTGATAGTGAATGTGCACAAACTAGCTAGTGCTTTCTCAAAAACAGGAACACTGAATTTGATTACCGGTACATTTTCACATGCAAGTTTACTAGCGTGTACAGGGGCGCTTTGGGGGCTGAAGCCCCCCTCACACGCGGACCAAAAAAAGAAAGAAAGAAGAGCGCCTCAATGGATTGGCCATGCTCACAATTCACAGGGATATTCCTGTTGCCTCTGCAAAACCAAGGACGATGCAATTTGGCTTCTTTTTGCATAACTAGTCTACGTTCAACACTATTAAATCTTGTTGAACGTATAGACAAGTTATGCATACCGGTTTTTCTCCAAAAACTGGGACCAAAATCACAGACGTAAATCCGCGACGTATTGCTATTGTCCAGGGGCGATGTGTCGTCCCCCTGGACATTAGCATTACCTGGTGGATTTTCGCCCAAGGGGACATTAGGCATTTTTACCTTCTTTGGCTTCAAAATCTTACACATCCGATTACCATATTGCAGAAAGTATTTGTTTCTGAAAGAGCTCTGTAATTCCTACACGTAACTATAAGATTTGTTGTACATTTATTCACTTTCTGTATGAGAAGTTGGGCCAGAAAGACCCGCAAGACACAAATGGGCGTTTCTACAGCTCGATGTGCAAGTTTTAGTAAACTTTCAGGAAACATGAGAAAATCCGGAAATTGTTTAGCAAAACTACTCAGAAAAATACAAGAGAAATTGTGCGAGGAGGGGCGTTTTCAGGAATTTAAAACGCTGAAAACCCCACGAGCTTCCAGGGGCCACTGCCCCTGGACCCCACCAGGGGCAAATTGTCTCAGGAAACATGAGAAAATTCTGTAATTTTGTGGCGAATCTAGTCTGGAAAATACAAACAAATTGTGCGAGGAAGGGCGTTTTCAGGGATTTAAAACGCTGAAAACTCAGGAGCTTCCAGGAGCCACTGCCCCTGGACCCCACCATGGGCAAATTGTGTCAGGAAACATGAACAAATCCTGTAATTTTGTGGCGAAACTAGTCTGAAAAATACAAACAAATTGTGCGAGGAGGAGCGTTTTCAGGGATTTAAAACGCTAAAAAAACCCAGGGGCCACTGTCCCCTTGACCCCCGCCAGTGCGTTGCCCCTGGAACCACGTCACCAGAAGAAACACAGGCAAATTTTCTCTGGAAGCGTGAGAAAATCATGAATTTGTTTGGCAAAACTAGTCTGAAAAATACAAGAAAAATTTTGTGAGGAGGGGCCTTTTCGGGGATTTGAAACGGTGAAAACCCGCGAGCTTCCAGAGGGCACTGCCCCTGGACCCCACCAGGGGCCCCCTAAGCGGGCCCCTGCACCCCACGCCGTTATACGCTCCGCTACCTACGTTGACTTCGCTCTATGTATACTTGCACTCAACATTATGCCTCAGCCCCCCTCAACACAAAATCCTGCACACGCCCATGAAGTTCCACGTACATGGTTATATGCAAGATGTATTTTGAAAACAAGATGATTAGAAGGAATGGCGTCTATAATGTCTGTTACCCTATACCGTTAGCATGGAATAAGGCCGTACCATTCACCGTGTCCCAGATACATTCAGCATTAAAACATACAGGGGAAAAATGTATTCCCCTCAATACAAGAATGTTATTTGCATTATTATTATTATTTTTTTCTCAACACAACTTAATATCTTAAGACATAAAAACACTTTTTTAAGCCCGGATTTTGCAATAAGCTTTCATCAATAGCTGACTATTGATGAAATTGTCTACAAATGGCTCATCTGCGCCACAACATGTTATCTCCGTAACCTAATCTCCTGTAGCCCCAGCTCTGTCCCATGGCATATAAAACCTGAAGAGAATTCAACCCTTTGTTGAAATAAATTCATCTATTTGCAGACAATATAAGCCAAGTGTCTGTATTTGTGAATGCACAATAGGTCAAAAAATAAATAAATAAAATAGTTTATCATCCATCTGTAACCTCATTATTTATTGAGGCTCAGTGTAGAAATGTGTACCTTATGGTAATGAGAAACTAACAATGAAAAGGGAGCACAAACCATTTTAAGCCGGAGACACTCGCATACGTTGTGGGCACAATTTGCATTGTCAGTGTTACCCCAATTAATGTCATTTCTAGAACGTCGGTTTTTAAGAAATTGAGAAAGGCATTAGCCACGTTTAGCTGGGTACCGATAAGTAAGAGAAGTCTTTACTCACAGAATGTATGTATGTGCACAAGCTGAAAACTGTTTTAATTGAACTTTTGCAGATATTCAGCGCTACCCCTGTGAGCGTGGAGAACAGTGATTGTAAGCACAGAATTATAAAAATGCCATGAAATTGAGCCCTGCTGAAAATACTAAATGCTTCATTTTCCCCCCAGAAAGCTTGGACGATCGTCTATTTTTTGTTTGTGCATTGCCTAACAAACCCCATTGTATATTAGATAGCCTAAACTAATTCATGGCTATGGGCATAACGCTACATGACGGTAGTTTTCTTTGAAATATGAAACTGCCGTGCTAATTGCTTCCGCGGCAGGAGCTAAATGATCCCTGCCTTATATTGAATTGCATGGGGACACCCTGAGGGTATGGTACAGTGTAAAGAACAGATTTAGGGAACAGTATTATGATGGTATTTAATTTTAATTTACTGCAATTTCATTAGAAGGCTTCTATTTTCACTGACCGGGATTTATTTTTTCTTGACAAAGGTACGGTAATATTTTCAGTACTGTTCATTTGTGCACGGTCTATTTTCTTCCTGAAAACTAAGAACATGTATTATTATTACTCACACCCAAATCCAGAGCAAGATTACAAACCATTTTCCTGCATTTTTTGCAATGTCACTGTTCCAACCTTACCGTTCAGTGCAATGTCACATCCCTTGATGGGTCAATTGTGCCAAAATCGAATTATTTTAACAAAGTTAGGTAAATAACATAACTCCTATATTTGTATAATACAGGCTATTAACAATGTAACAGTGTTTACGGAATGTGATTATAAATAATATAATTCATTTTTATTTTCAATGATTTGTATTGAAAAATTGGCCAATTTCGTTTCTGTTACAGGAACAGAAGGTAAAAATGTAATAGTTACAATGTGTTACTGCACTTGAAATAATATGATGAGGTAACACACAAGTTTCTTTGTCTGAAAGACATGTTCTTTTTATTATCGAAGTAACCAAACTGGTGTAAACAAACACCATTGTATCCAGATGGGCACTCGAAGAGCACAGGTCGCGTATGTGCAGCAATACAGAATAAAAGCATATTATTTCAGAGCTATAAGTGGCACTAATTTTAGCTTTTTACTTATGTATGGCCTTAACATCAAAATCTAATCCCAACTTTCATCCAAATTTATCCAAACCAGTTTTGTAAAACTGACAAAAGAAACAAAGCAACATCCCTCCAACTTCACTGATGGAGGTCATTATTCATGTGGGGTTACCATGAATAATATTCTTTGATGAACTGGGGGGGGGGGGGGGGGCGTGGGACTATTGAATAACAGACATTTTCATATAGGCCTAATACAGGACTTGATAAAAATGACAAGTAATTCATTTACATTGGGTACATTCATAATTATTTCTTGTATATAATATAAGTTCTTATACAATTATTTAATACATGTATCCCCTTTTCCTACATGTCCCTTGGATCAATGTCTGCACCATATATACTACATGGCAAGACAGCCATGTTAATCTATTCAACGTAACAACATTCTTACAAAAGATGTTGCCAATAAACAAGAAATAATAATACTAGACAATATGAAGGAATCTGATGGCAAGAAATAAATTGTAGAATCCACACTTTACAGAGTATATATTTTCCTTTACAAAGAAAAATGTACAAATTCTAAATACTTCAACGGCAAATGACCACTGTAGCAGACTAAATAACGAGTGATTAAGAACATGATGCCTCACCAGATAAGCTAATTCATCAGGTTACCGAAGTTTTAATCCTTGGAGACTAAAGTCGACACAAAGAATGGCAATAGTCAATGTTGCTTGTATTATACACAAATAGCTGGTTCCAAGTAGCCTTATTCTTAAAACTATTTGGTAGTGAAAGGTAGTGAAAGGTGGTGAAACCAATTTCAATGGATTTGTTAAAAGTAATATTGATAATTTGTTTTTATAAGCATTAGTTGCCGTTATATAGCACGCTAGGTACTCGCACGTGCTTTAAATTATCACCCAATGACTAGGTATATATTAAAGGCCCAACACTCAGTTGCGGGAAAACAGATATCTTTTATAGAACATGACGGGCAAAGATTCCTTTTCCGGTTAAACCAACCCTCGTTCAAATCGGCCTACGCATTCTGTTACAAGCGCGGTTCAAAGTTTGGGCTTTTTTGTCAAAACTGTCCACTACCCAGAGCAGCGAGTGACGTCACACCAGGGGATGGCTTGAATAGGCTATCCTCAAACACGTTAATGTTAACACGCACCGCACGACCGGCCCCTGTTGTGACGTCAGGACGGCATATAGACAGCGCTTGTACAGTGGCATGTTCCAGGGCTCTTTTGTCGCGCTTTGTAATCGGCGTAACTCGGCAGCCCTAACCCCGAAAAATACAATAAAAACGGATTTAATCTTCACAAACATGGAGAATTCCGCTTCATTATTATTGAAGTTGGGTGGACTGGGCCTTTAAGGCTCTTCAGGGCCTTAAACTGGGTCAGGGGTGCATGGTGTGTGAACAAAATGTAGTTCGGTGAATGTTAACGACTGGTTAAACAAACCTTGGACAAGGCAAGACACTGACACTAAAATCGGTACAGCACAGACAGGAGACCCCATATTCCAACGTTATTCAGATGTTTCATGCCTTGACAACTAACTTTTGTGGCTGCCTATATGCCTATAAAGTATAAACTTGTGCAGCCCTCAACAGAAAAACACCACCTCACTGCATGCATGTTGATAACCTTGCCATAGATTACATGCAGAAAGCCCATTACACGCACTGAAAAGCTGTAATACTTGATATAAAATATAAAATAATATACAATGTTTATACAAAATAATAACACACACATACATGTATTTACAATAGTCAATGTGTGATATAATGGCCTGGCGTAATTCACACACTGCGCATACAAACATTAAATTATACAGCCCATTTTAGGTTAAATTTTACCAACATGAAACATAATGCACAGACTTTAAGTAATGCACACCTACAGGGTCACTATTAAATTAGTGTAGCGACATAAACTGCTCACAAGAAGTTAGGAAACTTGTTTTAATCATGTATAATTTTATTATTTATTACCCTCTTGTTTTATGTTGCATATCAATAGAAAGCTGAAGTGTTCTTTAAAATGATACCAAATGTGCAATGACGACATGTTGCTGGACTTGGCCACATTAATGAGAATGAGACAAAGTCACAAATCAAATGTGCTAAAATTTGCAATTTTGTGTTACTGTGTGAACAAACAAATTGACACTGTAACAAGCAAGACAACTTACTGATCTTAATCCACTTTATTGAGACAAGAAGTTCAGTAACGAGTGGATGATCTGAAGGCGTTGATGACAGCCTGGCACCTTCTTCTCATGCTTCACATAAGTCTGGTGATGCGCCGCTGAGGGATAGCGTTCCATTCTTTATTAAGATACCTAGTTAGGTCAGCCACATTTGATGTGTTGGTGGTTCTGGCGCGGACAGCGCGGCCAAGCTGGTCCCACAGATGTTCCAGGGGATTCAGGTCTGGACTGTTAGCGGGCCAATCCATCTGTTGCACCCCAACATTATTCAGGTTTGATTATTGATCATTACCTATTGACTGCTGAGCACACTTAACGGTAATTTTGGCACATTTCATTCAGCAACATGTAATCATCGCAAATGTGGTACCATTTTAAAGAGGAACACTTCAGCTTTGCATTGATATATAACATATACAAAGAGAGTAATAAATAATAAAAATATACTTTCCTAACTGTTTGTGAGCAGTTTAGCATTAAATACTTCCCTTACACTACTAGCCAACTGGTTAGTTAACTCTTCTTATCATTACAAGCTAGCTAGTACACTCTTTTCCCACCACTACAATCCAACTGTGTAGTTAACTCTTTCCCTACTACTAGTCAACCAGTTAACTCTCCCTGCCACTACTAGCTAACTAGGTAGTTTAATCTTTCTGAACCCAACTACCGGTAGTTACATCTTCACCTACCACTAGTAACCATTTATTAAAAAAGTTCCCTACCACTACTAGCTACTGTAACTGCATAAGGTTAAATCTTTCCCCACCATTATAAGGATAGATTGACAGACACAAAGTTGGTTGTGAGGATACACCCAGGCGACAGAACAATCTAGCAGGAACCCAGGCGACAGAACAATCTAGCAGGAACCCAGGCGACAGAACAATCTAGCAGGAATCCAGGCGACAGAACAATCTAGCAGGAACCCAGGCGACAGAACAATCTAGCAGGAACCCAGGCGACAGAACAATCTAGCAGGAACCCAGGCGACAGAACAATCTAGCAGGAACATTCAGGCCCGCTGGACCACGCCCGCTGGACCACGCCCCTAGCCCCAACCACTATCCCTGGTTGCAGCATACTTTGTATAGACCCAGAACGAATCACAGATGCTACACAATGACAACAACATCAGATACACTAGCATATCACAATATTAAAATATTATATAAAATATAAACCTATCTAGGTGAGGCCATTTCCACAAAGAAAATGTTCCTAGGATTAAAAATCACACATAACCACAACACAAACAGTAAAGTCATATGCTGGTAAAAAAACATCAATAGGCGTCCACATAATAACCTTTATCTCTTGTGATTACGTATTGCAATGTGACCAAATACTGCAGTACATAATATACAACCAAAATTTGCTATAGTTCCCTTACGCACACACAGAGCACACTTACACACGTGTACAAAGACATATCATACAATTATATAACATACTATAATGTTATTTCAAAGTCCCTCTAATGTTTCATACTGCAGTTGATTCGCCTGATATTTGTCAACAAAATCTTGTATGATATCCAGGGTTATTTCCTTCTCTGAGCACCTCACCATCCTCTGTTCTGGGATGTCGAGTATCAGGAGTAGCGGAAGGCAATCTTCATCGATACGGAGGAACTCACGTAGATTATCCACCATCTCCTCCTGAAAAGAAAGAAACAATAATTGATATTAGATATCACATGGTACTGCATGTTTAGTAATTTGCAGAGTCTAAGTACCACCTTTCAATCTGTAACTGAGCAAGGCCATAAATTTCATGTAGACCACCAATTTGTGCTGGTGTTATGTGTGATCACCTATTATTTTACCATGAAGACTTTTCATAGTGTTACTAGTTGAGCTGTGTAGTGTTGCAAAACTATTGTAATGATCGCGTGTGTGTGTGTGTGTGTGCGTTTGTAACAGCCTGCAATCGTGGACGTCGAACAAAAAAATTGGAAAGCAAACAATGGGTCCACGATTGACAGAAGGTCCACGATTCAAAATCGTGTACAAAAGCAACGGGAGCTCAGGAAATTTATTAGAGTAGAAACAAAAGAGGAATACCGGGAGAACAATGGGACGTCCACGATTGCAGGCTGTTACAAACGTGTGTGTTGGGGGTGTGTGTGTACATGTATGTTTTTACACGATCCAACGTATGGGGTACTAGTTAGAGGATTGAATGCGTCGAAGCGCCACATGGCGAAATTCTGCTAACAAAATGCGCCAGTGATCGCCGCCTACCGGAGGGGTATACAATTTTTGAAGATTGTTGTGTTTCAGAAAGGGCTCAGATGCGAAATGGTGCAAAGTTCATTCAATTTTCGCAGTCATTTTTTGGTAATCATCTTAGTTTTGAGGGAATATCGAGAGTGGGAACTTTGCATCAGATTTATAAACTAACAAGAAAAAAAAGTAACAGATTTATTTATCTCATTTTGAGAATAATTCTTGTCGGCGTGAGTGTAATATATTTCATTTTTCAATATTCTCCCAGTATTTTTTGGCGCATCACTTCAAACCACGTTGCGCGCCACAAGTGGCGCACGCCCGCCGCCATTTGAGGAAGCCTGCCGTAGAGGGTGCATTTTTTTACGAACGATAAACAACTGCGCAGCGGGACATTATTCGGACTTGATAATTGTTGTAGAGATTTTACAGCGGTTCAACTTTGCACAACTCTAGGTTGCTCTTGTGGTATTTTGCTATTTAACATAACTATTGACTTTTATACTAATTTAAAGACAACTGCAGATGCACGAACAATAAAGAGTTATGTGTACAGCTATGGTATTGGTTGGTTTTTTTGTGCTCAATTTTTGGAAATAAATATAGCTATTATTTGTTTTATTCTTTGCAAAAAGGAAGGCAATATAGAAGAAGAGATAACTTCCTCAGGAAAACAATTTCAAATACGTTTTTTTTTGTATTTGCCGTTTTTTTTTATAAATTGGGCAAAAATAGCATTTCTGTGCGTCACACGTTTTAGACATGATGTGATAGAAGATTGAATAATACATTTCTAAAAGCATGTGTCTCAAATAAAATGGTATATTTCTATTTTAAAAGGTGTTAAGTAAAATATGTATCATTTTTGTAAGAAATTA
>JAVCKS010031598.1:0-12246 GCA_032273685.1 Pteraster tesselatus | reverse complement strand
TTCGTTGGTTCGTTGGTTCGTTGGTTCGTTGGTTCGTTGGTTCGTTGGTTCGTTGGTTCGTTGGTTCGTTGGTTCGTTTTGTGTGCTGTTTGTTAGTAGTGCGCTTCCTTGTTCGTTTGTCTGTTTCGTGTTCTGTTCGTTCATTGCGCCCTTCCTAGTTTGTTTGCTCGTTTTGTGTGCAGTTGGTTTGTTGGCTGTGCGATTCCTTGGTCATTTTAAGAAAACATTGCCCAACAAACCAATTCGTTGGTACTTAAAGGTTCTTGGATTTGAAAAGGCCACGACCTTGTATCGAACTCCCCATTCCTTCCCTCACCAAACTGCTTTGGGGACAATATGCTGATCGGATTTGGATCTAAAAAAAAGTTGAATGTTCACATCATCGTGTTCGACTTTGTCCCGGCTGTAGGGTGATAAATTACCAGGAGATAGTACACCGCCAGAGAGGCGAACCCACACAATCTAACGCATACCATATAATCTGCCACTTTAGCATCATTACAAAATTGTTATCATTTCTTGGGGGAGCAAACGACGTTCTAACAGTCCCCCAGGGGGAAACACACAATGTGTTTCGTTCTAACACGACCTGTTATGTTTTTTGGTCATTGTTCTCTACTCTTAAAAGGAGTATCCAAGACAAATACCGGCTATGTATTTGTCACATCTCTGGGGAGAACGCGCGCGCGTGTTTGTCTTTACGTTGATGACAGAATGATAATGGTATACTCGCCATAAAATATTACAATTTGTTCTGTGGTATTTAAGTTGTAATAATGCCAGACTTTTATCGCAGGGGCGCCGTACGTTTAAATAATTGTACATGCATAGTCGATATATGTTTTACGAATAATGGCCGAATTACAAATCCGTCTGCCCTTATCGTACACCGACCAGGTAAAATATATATAGTACCATACATGATGCACGTCCATCATCGTCTTCACTCAAACACCTGTCGGTTGCGGACTTAAAGACAGACGACCTGACATAACCTTATAGTGCCATGGCAAAGACCTCCCTCCCACCTGTCTCAAACGTTAGCCAAGGCGAAATCGAGAATCAATGGCATCAGACCTAAGGCTCGCTAGGTGACAACCTACACAAAGTACACATCAGGACCAAGATAATGGTGTACTGACTATAATAATAACTAAAGTGAAGGAGAATTACAGGGAAATAGAGTTGCTTTGAATAGAAACTAGAGTACCGCCCAACATTCTGAGCTCCTGAAATATTCCGCAATAGGTGACACCTTTTATCAAGAGCATCAATTTGTAATTGATATCTATACAAATTCCAGGTGGTATGCTGATTTTGTCGTTAATTTATAAAATTCATTCATTTTAAGGTTATAGCAAATAGATTACAAAGGTTTGTTATTCGTTTATAATTCAAAAGCCTACACAATTTCTCAAATAAAACTTTCTTTAAGTTGTAAGTGCTTACTTTTGTTACTTTTTGAAATATGTGACGGAGTCATTTTGTAGAGAAATACTTATTAAATTAACCACCAGTTCTTTTTGGAATAGGTGATGAACTATCTATGCTTTCAGGTGTCTTTTACTTTAGAATTTGCCCCACTTAACAACCTGACATGTTTTGACACAAACAACATCCAGTCAGTTTTTGATCCAATAAATTAGTTTGCATTGAGCCTTTTATACAAAATAACCCACGCCAGGTGTTCCCGAGAATTTTCGGCATCATTGTAATGACCAAAACAAGATTGATGTCAACCCTCGGTTGTCATGTTTTATCTATATCTTTGTTTAGAATACCTTACTTTAAAACGCGTTGTATTCTGGAAATGCAGTGTATACCGCCGGCAACGGCGGAAGCACAATCCGAATTACTATTGAACCGGCAGTCCCTCTTAGCCTGTACAAAGTGTGCAATGCCGTATACCACGAGGCTTTTCAAAATGTATAGGATGTAGCTGCTGACTTGTTGTCTAACCGTTTGTAACCGTCTGTAACCGTCTGTAATCGTTTGAGACCGTTTGGGACTGTTTGGTAGCGTTTTGGAACCGCCTGTAACTGTCTGGAACTGTTTGGAACCGCTTGAAACAGTTCTAACCGTTTTTAACCGTTTTGTCGTCATCGGCTAAATATCTCCTACCTTCTCGATATTATACATTTAGAAACATACAGCTTTATGTACATACGTATAATACACTGTTGGTCATAGAGGTGGATTTTGTTTCTTCGACAAATTTTTATAGCATCATTATTTCAATCTAAATTACCAATGGCATTTTATGGTGCATATAACCACTTTACTTTATTATTCTGTCTCTTACGCACATTTGACAGTGATTTTTATTAGTCCTAATCGGTTAGTGTCTTGAGCGTAAAATGACAATGACGACAATGGACAGTAAATTAAGGATCATGACACATTTCTTTTTAATCTCTGTCAGTTTTCCAGATAATACTTTTTGGGAGTGAGTTCATTGATCAATTTGAATCACAGTAGAGTCCTTGTTTTTACTCAGTCAATAATAGCGGGTATGTCCTACCCTGGCACGAATCAGGGCATGCAGACGTCGTGGCAGTTTGTTTACGACGTTAACAGGCATAGCATCCCATTCTTCCCTCAGAGCGTCTGCCAACTTGACGTTTCCGTCTAGAACCACCAGTGGCGTTTTCCTCCATGATGGATGCTGGCCCATATCATCAATGAGCAGCCACCACCTTGAGTCGTCTCGTGGATGCAGTCATCACGAAGGTTTTCCCCAGGTAATCGGCGAACCTGTTGTCTCTCATCTGTTTGGTCAAGGATGTAGCGGCTCTTGTCAGTGAAGACAACAAGTCGCCAGTGTCCAGGATGAAGCCTTCTGTGCTCCCTAGCCCAGCGGAGACGAGCCACTCTGTGGCGAACAGCCAGGCGTAGACATTTAGTCAACCGTCGTGCTCGATAACCATGTTGGAGCAATCTCCGATTGACGGTTGACAAGGAAACGTTGATCCCATGATGTCTCCTTCACAAGCGACGAAGACGACTCGTCGGTATTTTCCCGTTTCTGCGGCAGAGATTCAACAATTGGCGATCATCTTACTCGTGGTTAATCTTGGACGTCCTAGAGGTTTCCGTGGCTGCACATTCCCCGCCTCACGTTGACGTTTCAGGATCTTACACACTGTACTCTGTGATATCCCGAGGATATCTGCGAGATCACTCTGTTTGTAGCCCTTCTGCCGCTACCACTCTCTCGCGTATTGCTGTTTCCGTTGGACCAGGCATAGCCCAGGAAACGTCTCTACCGATTTTTCTTGCAAACGGTACAAGGAACGCGAAAAGCAGCCTCGTTATACACAGTGTTGAATCAGAGAAAGGGACAGAATGTTGTTGTTACTGTTGTTGTTGTTTTATGGCTCTTTCGACAAACTTGTGTCCTGTGTGACAGTTGCTATACAAATCACGAGGTTATCTATGCACTTTGCTACGAGGTTATCTATACTTGCCTCGCCGGAAGAAGTTACGGTTTGAGTGGTTGGAGGAAAGCCCCAGAACTAGGGATAACCCACGAGGTTAGGCAGGGACCGAAAACCAAGTTCACATGCAATTGGCACCAGCGGGGTTTAAACCCGGGACCTACAGAGGTGAAGGCGAGGAAAGTAATACTGCGCCACCTAACCCCCATTTACACATTTTTTCAACGTTATCATGCATAATATCACCTGTGTAATGAGAAAACGTTATGTAATCACGCAATTACCCTTTTGCTTACACGTAGACTGTCAAGTACCAAAACAACTGTGGAATCATGTCAAAAATATTTTATTTCATCTTTATGACCAACAGTGTGTAAATGGTTTCCTTTTGTACCCGATGAAACATCTGACCTACAGAAAATACACACCCATTCGTTTAGCCGCTGTTACTTTCACATTCCACCGTTTTGCCAAACTAGATGGGTTGACCTTGCTAGGGACAGTGAGATGCATAATATACAGCTACTAACGACCACTACCCGCCCCATCCCACATACAATAATCGGCATATTTCACACTATAATAACTATTAGCCCTAACCTACAATGGGCGATTTTCCCTTTATAAAACGGAGATGGTTGAATATTGTTTACCACAGCCAGTGTTGCCTAATTAAATAATTCCCTGGTGGAAATATAGAATACCAAATAAAAGTCATAGCACAGAAGGGAAGTAGCTATCTCTTCTTTGCGACCGCCCTCAGTGGACTGTATCGCATGTGTGTGGACGACTGGCATGGTGAATAGATAGGGCATGCAACACCAACGGAATTCGTCAATCGTTCCGAAATCGTCCCCCCCGCTGCGAATCAGATTTGACCGATTTGTATTTTCCCCTTTATATTCGGTGTTTTGACAACATACCTACAACAATGCGAGGGTGACGTCTTAATCATGACAATGAAAAGATGTTACACAAAAATGCTTGACGGGATTGCTACTAGTGACGAGGCTACTTATGGGAACATTCTACTACGAGGGATTATTACGCTCTGTATTAATCCATATTATGCATGGTATATGCATAGGCTATGCATGAATACAGAACAATTTATACAAATGCCGGCAGTTATGGAAACTTGACCCATCTTTCGATCGTCATTACCCAATCACACAAATCAAGAACTTGTAGCAAACGTGTTTTTTTATATCGTGCATGGTAGATTCTACAGTACTAAATAGTGGAGAAATATTGTTTTTTGCTAATGATAAACATAGGACACGTTTTTCCGTAACCCGTCTAAATATCTAATAGAAATTAATTTCCACGGCCCCAACTACTGACCTGCCTATTTCAATTATAGTACAGCTCGGAGTATTTGCCACCCAACACGAACACGAAGAACACACAACCTGACCTCTCAAAATGTACAGGAGCAGATGTGGACGCTAAACACTTTAAAATGTAGGGCCAGATTTGGATGCTAAACGCTTCGAAATTTAGGGACAGATGCGGATTCTCAAAAATATACACACTGAGAAATAAAGGTTCAAGTCTGCACTTCTGGGGGTGCAGATTTTGTATACAAAGCAGCACCCATGTGGGTCCGAATCTGAACCCCAATGGTAACATGCACCTGATGTGTGCACTCCTAGAGGCAAATTTGCACATTTGAAGGTGCATATCTGCACCCCTTTCCAGTTATAAGTAATCTGCACCCCGGTTGCTCCTTTAGTTCTTAGTATGTAGGGGCAGATGTGGATTATAAACGCTTCGAAATAAAGGGTCAGATGTAAATTCTAAACACTTTATGGCCAGATGTGGATTATAAACACTTCGAAATATATGGCCAGGTGTGGATTCTAAACACTTTTAAATATTGGGCCAGATGTGGATTCTAAGTACTTCGAAATATACGGCCAAATGTAGATGTTAAATACCGTTCTATGGAAGGTTTTATGTGCGTTTTTAGGCGCCAATATAAACGGTAGTCGTGTGTATTTGTTGTTTGAAAAAGAAAAAAAAGAAACAAAATCGAAAATAAATAATAATAATAAAAAACTTGTTTCCGAAAAAAATCCACAGTTACTAATTTTGCCATTGTTTGATATTTTTTACTTGTTTTGTATTTATTATTTGTTTTTGTATTAATCACTTGATTTGAGGCGCGTGTTTCGCCTGTGTATTAACTGTGTAAGGTTTTCAGAACAATAGCTTGCATGAGTGGCGAAACGAAAACAAATTCGCTTAGGACATAATAGGTTTAAACTCGGCCGATATCAAGAGAGTTTTATACGAAGATTGTTTCTCTAAATGCACACCCAGAAACACACCGGATCTATATTTAGGGGCCCTTCGCTACCCATCATATACCACAGTGTCGATTTCCTCTTTACACCTGTCGACAAATTTGCCCATTAAAGTGAATTAACCCCTGGTCGCGATCCCATCTGGACAAAAATGTATAATAATCTTCTCAAAATATTTGTCCACATGTTGGGGAATTCGGCGAGGGAACATGGTGAGTTTGGGCAATATGGTTGACTTATGTGTAGCGATTGGCTAATTCCACTAGCTATGAGAAGATGTTTCCCTTTTATTCGTTCATTTATTTGTTCTGTTAGTTCTTGTGGTTTAAATATGATTATTTCCTTGCTTTATTTTCTAATTGCCTGCAATTTACAAATTCACTTGCGTATTTTATTGACACATTTATTTATATATATATTTGCATAGGCCTGTATATATTTTCATATATTTTTGCATATTTATTTTTATTTTCATACTTATTGTATAATGTTCAATTATAGCGTATTTACATATTTGCATATTTATTTGCAAATTATTTTGATAAGCCTAATGACTTTCATAGTTGTTTGTATATGTATTTGCATAGTTTTTATGGTATTTATATTCATGTCATTGAAGCGACCTTCTCTAGCTCCCTGTTTGTAGTAAATAACTTTTTACATTTTTAAGTTTTTTAGTTAGTTACTTTTTAGTTTATGTTTAAATTGTGCACACATTATTACTAAATATATTTTGCTGATTAAGAAAGTCTTACAGAATGATGAACTCTTCAATATTGACAAGCACAAACATTTAATGATAAGATATAAATCACAAAATGATAAGCATGTGATTATCCCATGTCTATAGCAAAGCAATGCACATTACTTTAATTAATTATTAAGTAATGAAATACATAATACAAATTTGTATTGATCGCGCGGGCCACCTGTGCAGCACCCGAGGCCCACTTACCCTATTGTTGATTGTCGATCGTCGATACCCTACCACCTCCCCCCCCCCCACGGAGTCGTCTCTCACGGATTCTTGTTTCCGAAACCTGCGGGGTCGAGAAACTAAAATATTGTTTTTTTATGAAGTTCAAGGAGGTTCTAATCATCCGAACATTGACACCAGTACTTGTTTTACAGAAGGGATCACTAGAAATATGTTAGAGTTTAAAATAAAGAAAAAACTATGCCCTAGGCTGAGTGATGGGCCCGGTGGATTATACGAACGTGTCAGTTGGGGAAAAGCGTGCCATCTTAGTATCAGCATCACGCAGGGAGAATCACTAAGTCTGGCGTGTCACTGGGCCCCGAAGGGTCGGGTTAGACCTGTCACAAGGGGTGAAACATAGCGTGTCGTGGGTGTAGATAGCCGATACGGACCTCGTGTGGTGCTGAAGCTGGCGGGACAGGTGTAGCAATGTCACAGCATGAGGCGAGGAAGCTATGAAGACGACGGCATTTTGTAACTGCTCAACAACTTGGGTACTAGACCAAAATAACAAACCTCGATCCCCGCCAAATTGTACACCCACCCACCCTGCACACTAAACACAATCTTACCCTAAAGATGTTTGATTACCGTTGCCGAACTGACATAATCTTGTAGTAGTTTGACGGAATAAAATGCACTTGCCGAATTCAGACCCTTGCGCACCGCCGCCGTCTTTGTGTTTTGTTACAATATCAAATAGTAACAGCCCGAAGATATTTGCTTGAACTCGAACTCCGTTTCGATTTACGACAACTCAGCAACGACTCAAAAGATTTGCAGTAGATTTACCTCGAATACATTGGCTTTTAAACAGTCTTTCTGCTTTTTTTATGCAGCAGAAGACCTACCGTATTCCAATTCTGTATCATTTTCGTTTTATTTATCATTTTGGGGCATATGGTACATAAATATAGGTAGGTATTACATTTCACCAGCATTGTCCATACTGTCAATGACAATGGTCATTTGCTAAAATATGTATCTCATACATCAGTTTGAATTGTAGATTACAAATTAACACATGCTAAATTGTCAACCAATTCAACTTTGCGATAATAGCAGCATGTATTTTGCTTTCGTGGGCGGGCTACACATAATCTGACATATCAGACTGTACTATAAAGCATGCATTGGTTTTTAATGCCCTGGAAATGAAAATGCTGAGAGGGTTTACGTATGGTCGAGCTCTGTTTCACCGTGGAGGTAGAAACGGTTTCACCCATGGTTGCCAACACTAACAAGTCTTAATATCATACCCATCTTTCTACTCATCAGGTTACACGGCTAATTACTGCGAGGGTTTTTGCCCGTTCCCTTTAGACCCGACCTTCAACGCCACAAACCACGCCACGGTCCAGGCCATCATTCACGTACAGAAGGGCCCCAATCGTAACAGCCGTCGCTACTTGCCCAACCCTTGCTGCGTGCCCGCCACGCTGGAGAGCATCCACGTTCTCTACCTCGACGATCGCAAGAATGTCGTCTTGAAAGAGTTCAGCGGGATGATTGCAACGAGTTGCGGTTGTCACTGAGACGAGATTATACTTACCAATGTGGCGGTCACGCGTGAGTGAGCGTTACTCCGATTAATCCATCTTCATTGAATGGTTCTGTAAGAATACGTTATCTTCAGCATCACGTCTTAAGTGTTATGTTCACTTTTAGTATTATTGAGATCTCTTGTCTGACAGCAGCTATAATCGCGGGATTTTACGGTTGGCGGTCCCTGTAATGCATTAGTACATCAAAGGAAAATAAGTTGACATACACTGTTCGTTAAAATACTGTGACATCGATATTTTGTTCCAAAGACAAAAGTTTAGGGTTTGAACTAGAGACGAAAAACTAGATAGGCATAAAATTACCAAATATCACAAAATAAGTTTGCCTTTAACCGACGTATGTTTGTCAATACACACTGTGTATTACCTAAACGATGGCGATGTTACGATGTTACTGCATGTTCAATAACCATGTTCAAAATGCGTAGTATGCGGAAGTCGTGAGCAGAAAACTTTCGTTCGCCGCACACGGAATGCTTTTGTTTACGCGTGGCTGAAACTATCAAATACATTAGATACTTGGCGCAAGCGCCACGAATGACAGAATGCGTTCATAAACCGACCGCACACGAGAGCAAAGCGCGTACGCCAACTGCCACGAATGAACGTTGGCGTAAGCAGATAACTCTCGTGTGCGCCAGGCTTTACTATTTGCATGTCTCGGGCATGTACTGATAGGGGTGCCATGCATGTGCCTGTCCCGAATCACGCGTTATGGCAAAATTGTTTTTTACAGTCAGGCTAAATAAAATTTAACTATCCATTATTACTTAAAGCGCTACTCCAGCTGATGCATGTTTTTCTTATTTTTCAACTTTATTGAGAAGAACTAAGTCTAATAAACAGGCATATGTCAGTATAATTGTCTAGGACGAGTGTTTTTATGTTAAAAAAAGCATTTTTATAGTCGTTTTTCCGAACGGCAAGTCTGGTTTCGCGATAAGGAGGGCGCTATCACGGATCATTTACATCTAATGAATATTTATTTTTGTGACGACATACCCGGGACAACAATCCACGACGACGTGCCCGCGCACGAAGGCAAGCCTAGCGCGCACGTTGCGCAAAATAAAGACTCGTTGGAAGAGAACAGCATCGATGAAGAATTATACTCTGATGATAAATGGCTCAAATTCAGACAGCAGTGAGGGAGACAAATGTAGACGATATGTCACTGATAATGATGAAACCCGCGGTGTGGAGCCGTACCCGGCAGTTTGAGTGACAGTTTCACCAGTTAAGGCAGGTTCTTTTGCAGAATTTCGCGTACAGCCTCCAGCATTTCGAAATTATCATAAGGGAAAAGGGACAAAACTGACCACGAAAAAGAACAAAATATAGCGAAAAAAGCGTGTCTCAAATGGTTTTACCTTCGGAGTTTCGGATCATGTTTGGCCTACTATCGGCGCGGCGGCGGTACGGTACACATACGGCGCACGATACCAATGTGTTGTTGTCCCGGGTATTGGGTCAGGGTTTTTAAATTTCTCAACAGCGCCGCCAGCGGTGGATTCTTGGAAACTCTGCATGAACTCGATAAAATTGGGGGTTTATTTTTCGCCAAATAACAAAATAACTACACGCAGAATAAATTTTTTTCTTCCTAGAACTAAGGAATTTAATAACTACTTAACCAATAAACAATGTAATATCAATACTTTTACAACAGCTGGAGTATAGGCCTTTGTCAATGTGAAAGTCAATGTGCCAACAACATTCCAACAACGTCGACCAAAACCCACGCACGCTTATTGCTGGTATAATCGATCGGAATGGATTTATAAACTTTTAATACAAAATTGCACATTGCACAATTTTAAATATTTTTAGTTTTGGTTATTTATTTAATACTTTAAACCCGTCAATAGTTCATCGACAATTTGTTTAGTTTACTAGTATCACCATTATGTAGAATCTCACAAATTGTTAAATCTCTGAAATCAAAAGCCGTTTTTTTGTTTTTATTATTCCTGTTACAACGACATAATTATATTTACTATAAGAAGTTATTTAATAGTTGTTATATAGGCGTATATATAACAACGAAGTCGTCCAAGGCTGTCCAATTATTCTTACCAACCATTAACGTTAAGAAAGGAAACGTTATTAATATAACACTTTATTCCTATAAAGCATTTTCAAATTAATCTACTGCTTGCAGTATACTGATTGCTATAATGGTGCTGCCAGTATATATAATGGTTACTCGAAATAATTAACGTTGTATTATTTGTTTGTAAACAAGGGGAATCTACGGGTGTAAATTAGTGTCACATGCGCTTTGCTATCAACATAATATGTAAATAGGCATATCGTTCGACTACCAGTGTAAATAAATGTAACCGACCTATTTACCGTGTTATTTACCTAATTATAAATGATCCAGTAGTCCCAGTAACAACAATTCAACAATAAAGCCAGAACGGGAATTGTTGTCTTTTTGTAGTACGCCATAATTGACGGCATGATGGGTTGTATAGTTTTCACGTATACTACGTCATATTGGCCCCCAACCACGCTGAAATGGCGGCTTCCATGGTAGTAGAGGGTGATGTAAATTGTCATTTGCTCAGTGGGTAGATTTGTGTACACTATTATATTATATATTTTGACTGTTCGGGCCTACCCGTAAGGCCCAATACATCGGACCGACGCGAATCTTGCTATAAACCCGACGTACCGGCCTGCAAGTTCCCAAACGACATATCCAGTGCACTTGCTATTCGCGCTCTGATTGGTTGTCAGTCTGACGTCAGCATCACTTACAATTCATAAAGGATCCGCGGACCAAAAAAAAGACTGAACAAAATAGCACATATCAATGCGTATGGGTACATGAACATGGGTTTTAGGCCTTGTTATTAACCCCTTCTGTAATTTGGTGTAAATTTAGCATTAACTTTTATTTTCAAACTGAATTGTAACTTATCTTTACTGTTTTACTGATGCTATACTTGAGAAGATATAATTTTGCGAAGTAAAGTGCCTTGCCCAAGGACCCACAGCACCCATCAAGTGCACGGTAAAGTGCCTTGCCCAATGACCCACACGATCCGACAGTAATACTCTGGATGTCAACAAAAACCACCTGCGAATATAAAACTATTTATAATATACTGTATAAGCTGTTATTTTCGCGAGGGTTTTATTTTCGCGATCTTCGCGAGTTGCATATTATCGCGAATTTAACAACACGCGAAAATATTGCCACCTCATCGTACGGAAGTACTGCAGAGGTGTCATTCGCGAAAGCAACGACTCGCGAAAGTGTCTCTTAGCCTGTCATTCGCGGAAATATCTTTACGCGAAAATATCAGCTTATACAGTAGCTGAACCAATCAGACCGCGAATAGCAAGTGTGTCGTGTTTGGAGAAAGAAAACTCGCTACCGGCCTCGCTAATTGGTTTTCATAAGTTGCCATGTTTTGGTCCCCGGTCTCAAACCATAAAATAAACAATTACCGAGGCCGTAGTATCTCATGCAATCGTGTAATAAAATTCATCGGGCTTTGAAGTGACGTGACAATTTGAAATTCTCAAACTCTGGTCACCCATTAGGTCTAAGACTTCTTTAGAACCATTCCTTTTTCAGAATGTTTTGTGTGTCATAGTCTTGTTTTATAGGCACTTACTACATGATTTGTTCTTTGTTTTTCATTTATCTTTCGAATATTCCCCTGTGCCTTACCGGATGGTTAGGTCCGGATGGTTGGGGGTGGGTGGTGGCGCGGTTGGGGTGGGAGTGCATGGTTCGACCAGGTTTGTTTTCACTAACCTGATATCCGGTTCTGATTGACCCGGAAATGTGGTCACGGTTAGGTACCCTGAATGGTATTTGATTGGGGAACTTTTAACGAAAAGATGCCAGATATCTTTGGTATATGGGTGTATCCATAAATTAGGGTACCAATTTGTTACAGTGTCCCTGTCACGTTGGGAAATGTACCACCTAATTA
>JAVCKS010031577.1:0-12250 GCA_032273685.1 Pteraster tesselatus | reverse complement strand
ACATGATTGTATGAGCAGTGTGACACATATTGTGATATTATTAAACAAACATTAATGCTGTTTTTCTCAGATTGGTGCATTTTGCAGGTATCTCAACAAATTTATGTAACTTGATAACAAAACACCCATTCAACATGGGGTTTTCTGTTTTTAAAAGTATGCCCTCTTTAACATTACATGAAAAACTCGTTTTTCATCAGGGCCGACATGTGACTCATTCCACTTGATCTTGTCACATATATGTTTTTATCTCCGCCGGGAGATTATGCTTTCACCCATGTCTGTTTGTTTGTCTGTCTGTTTGTTTGTCATAAAGAAAACTACTGGATGGATTTTATCCAAACCTGGTGGAGTGGTGGTGGAGGGGAGCTTATGGCCCAAGGAAGAACCAATTATATTTTTAGATTGATCCAGATCTGTATCCAGATTCCGTGCATTTAAATACATTGAGGACCCAGTAAAGTTACACCTTCTGAACGCAAGAGGGTGCTACAATGTACAGTTAATGTAACAAACTTCAATACAACTTTCACATTTTCATTGAAAAATTACCATACTGGCCTTCATTACGCCGTATGGCGGGGAACCATTGTTGTAGCATGCACGGCAAGCACTGTTTAAATTAGGAGTTTGGAGCATGTGTGTGGCATGCTCTTTTAGAATGAAAAGTTCCGGTCAGGACATCCCCAATCACTATTGATCAAGCTGCACTGTAACGAGATTGTACTACTTATACAGCCTGGCAAAGATTTGCGCTCTACTGAGCATGGTTTTTAGGTGTCTTGCAGTTAACAGGAAAGTATACAAACTTTCTGTTTCTGTTTTACATGATTTTACACTTGAATGGGTTTTACTTTTACTCCAACATTTTGTTCTACGATTCCTCATTACACTGTAATACTACATGTATATACTTCTCAATCTGTGTTTTAAAATGTCTGTGCATGTTTTTACCACATTTCAAGCACTGTTTTACCACACTCATCATACATGTACAATGTAGGTTTGGGCTATTTCTTACTTTCATGTCCGGTTGCCATGTACAAGTTTTATTCTGGCACTACAGGTATAATTACTGCATCATGGCCCAAGTTAGAATCACTTCAATAATACCTGGCTTAAACCTGATTTTATATCTTATCTTGAAATTTGTAATCGGTTAAATTGAACCCCAAAAAGAAAATACGTTGGATAAAAAGGGGATGCTGCCCAAGTACATGCAAGGGTCATCTAAGCCAACTAGAAAGAGCATATGTGGCCATTGTCCCAGGTGGTCTTGGTTAATAACAGTGTGGTGTACATGTACGATTCAATCTGCTTAATTTAGTTGAATCTGTGTTATTGTATATTCACAATATAAATATTGCTATATACAGCGTACATGTAACAAAGACAATTTTCATTTGATCATTACAGATAAATGCTAAGCTCTGTTTTTTTCCATTGGTTTTATTCATAGTGTACATCTTGAGTCGTGTATACACGTATGACATATATATGTTTTCAATCTATCGAACTAGGTATTATATTTTTCCGCTCCACTATTCTTCCTCTACCATATGGATTCAAAAATTGGCCTACAATTGAAGGAAAGTAAACAGCCACTACAAGCGGAAACACCTTGTACTGCATAATACCATCAGATGCCGCACAAATATGTGCAGTACCTGTTTTTTTATTTCAAGGTACATGTGCATGAACCTTCCAGAAGGAACATTGGCCACCAAGGCAATTAATATTTTACAATTTACATTCAAATTCCTTACAATACCACCAGTATATATATCTCACCAGTGTTTTAGCTAATTTTATATCCACCGAGGCATTCATACATTTATACTGTTTGCATAAACACCAAGTGCTGAATTTGTTGTAGCCTAGTTTCACCAAAAGCAACACGAAACCCAGCCCTATAGTGAATATTGATTTTTGTGGGCATACACTGTACATGTACTAGCAAGGTAAAACAACCCAAGTGGTGCCGTGGGTGTGTGCATGTAAACACCAGCACTGGCAAGCAGACCACTACCAGCACATAGGCATACTCATACCAGTCGCACATGAAACAATGGAAAACTACACAACAATGACAAAGGAAACAAAATTGTTCTGCTCGCATGTACCGAAGTTATAGCGTACCCATGCTGTAGCAAGCTTTTGTTTTCATCGGTATCACATCGTACATATATTTTTCATTTCCCAATAGCTCCACCAGAGGTTAATTTAGGAAATGTTTTCATAAATTCCCGCAAAAACAACACAACGTCCAAATGCAAACATGATTGAGTAGGTTTAATTTCAACACTTTTTTAAGTGTTGCAGTTGGTCTCTCACAACAAGGATAATCCTATACCCCTGACCATAATCCTAGACTTAACCTTATAAGCACACTAGGTTAAGGTTACATGTAGGTAATGTCAAAATTACAATTTGCTTTTCCTAGGTATACCTGATGTACTGTCGGGGCCCGTATTTAACCAGCTTAGGTAACAGGGATTTTCAATCCAAACAGAAATGTTCACCCCTTTTCACTATCCTTGCATGTTTTCAGCTGCTGCTGCTGGAGTTTCAAACCATACTACTGTACATAGATACTAGCGTTTAGGTTGACTGATCAACCAGAAATTAGTCTGACAAGATCACTCACTCTCATCCCTGACTACAAAATACTACAGTCTAGTCAAATTCCATTTTATCCGCCTTTTTGTAGTTAACATTTTGACGGTTATCACCTTGACACACTCATTAAATTTTATTGTAGAGCGGAACTCTCTGTATCCATCCATAGAAATTTACAAAATATTTTATAATCCAAATGAGTTTTTGCTGCAACCAACAATTAAATTGATAACACAAAATACTTGTAGACCTAGATAAATGCACGCAAATTGTAAATCTGTGGTAATGGACAAACCTATCAAATTATCGATACAACATTCGACAAATATTTCCCAAGGTGATAACAGAGATCTTATTCTGTTATATCTGATGTACTCATGTTTTATTTAACAGATATGCACATAAAACCCCTTTTTATACATAATACGCTTCTCTGCAGTGCCATCACGCACACATTAACATTCTATACACATTTTCTTACGCATTAGACCTTTTACATTTAGAATGTAAAATGTAATGAATATTTACGTGTGCATGTTGCACTCGTTAATGTTGGGGGGCCCCTAGTAATGGCTTCGCAGAGAGGAGTATCCTGTGTACATGAACAGTAGGTTACAAATACCGCAGGTTTAACCCCATATTACCCACAGTCTAAATACATTTTGTATAGATTTTGTTGTTGATCTTTTCAAAATCATTAGAGCATATTTCTACAAAATTGAATATAAATTGACATTAAATTAAACCATTATCAATAAACATAGTTATAACGTTTTTACAAATACAAGTGTAGAAGGTGGGACAACAATGAGGTATAGGGTGAAGCCAAGGCTTTTGTTCCCTAACCTATGGACAGATGACAAAGATACAGGACTAAACTGGACAAGGACAATAGTTACTTACAAAACATACAAAGTTATAGGGAAGACCAACCATCATCAGTTACAGGTATGTATTTAGTAATTGCGTTTTAAATGTTCGGGTAAAGTTTGGTATAGAGGGAGGTGTTTTTTAAGATTCACTAAGACCATTCCATAACACAGTTCCACGTTGAACAATACTATTTTTAAACAACGAATATAAGGTTAAAGGTGTTTGGAAAGAAGGTCAAGAGATGTCCATTATAGGACATCCATTAAATAATAAAGATCAAAAATCAGACTGAAATTATTGAGTACATCTTCAACTGGAAAGTAGCAAATCTCAACTTTGTGGGAGTTCAATGTTTCGTGTTCAATCGCAAACATTTGCACCTGTTAGCAGTAATATCGAGAGTACAATAAACACAATTAATTATTGCAGCCTACACATGCACACAAAATTCAACTTGCCACTGATGATGGCAACAGGTGCAACACGTGCGCTACGTGCGCTTCATTACGGTTCCTAAGGGTCAAACTAATTTTTCAATAATATCCACATGCTCACCATTATTCACCTTAAATATTTAATAAGAATACGTACATTCGAGACGAAATGTCAGAAGACACAAATTATCATCTAAACTTTTATCTTTTCTCAAAGATCTGATTTCAGACCGATTTCAACCTTGAGTTTTACATTAAATGTTGCTTTAAAATTAATATATTGGATGGACAAAAATCCATTCATAGTTACATTCGTGTCATCAACAGCAATAATTCCTTTTTCGACAAGAATATTACTCCGTAAGGGTATTAGGTGGATATTTTGTCATCTGGCGGGAATTTCTAATTTTCAGCTATTTTACCATCTCATAGATCTGTCAAACCTACAAAGTTATTATTTCAACATTTAACATTATTTCTCAATGTGAAAACTTGCTCTGAAATTAGCGAGTACACCATTAATTTAGGCCGATAGCAAATTAAGACTAAATAATTAAATAAGCACTGAAGAAATAATTATAATTGCAAAGATTTCCTCCATTTCCCATCCAATAGTACCTCTGTTATTTCGACGAACCTTGGTTCTGGTGTCGACAAAAATATGCAGGGTCGAAAAATATGTAGGGTTTGTTGTAAGTGTGCTTAATGTGCAATTAATTTTTTGCACAACTCTAATCGTAATAAAGTTAATCAATCATAACTAAAGTGGATACAGTGGATAAAAGAATTTTTTTTAATTTCTTTCTTAGCATGATCAGGTCATATTTTAAAAACTGTCAAAGGGGCTCTTCTGAAATAAAATTAAGATTCTAGATATCATCATGAGGATGCAGAAAATATTTATATTTTACTGGTTGATTTTTATGGACATTCAAAAGCATCTCGTCATTTTTTGGTCACTTGTAATGGCATAAAATTAAAAACAAAAACATATTTTAGATAATTCCATATTAGGCCAATTAAAATATATATTATGTTTCTCATCACCGCCCGCCTCGATTTTTACGCCCGCCCTGATTTATTTTATATTTGATATTTTATATTTTTTTTTAATTCGCCGGAAAAGCCTGATGGAAAATGTCAGATTTTCGGAAATTTTCCATATTTTGGAAAAACCTCAGGCCCTCGACATTTGTGAGCCGGAATGACAATATTTTCAATACATATTAAAACTGCGAAAATAAATAATTTTTGTCATTTAAGTTACAAAGCATGAAATAGTGTCTTCGCTCCCTTTTTTATGGCCTCCGATCTCGTCTCAAAAAATATAAAATATAAAATATAAAATATAAAACGCCCTACTCGCCAATTTGATTCAGATACAGTGATGAGTGATGAGAATAATATATATTTTAATTGGCCTTAGTAAATTCCATATTAAGCCAGGAAAAGTTTGGCCTGATAATTCTACTTTCCATTTAAAATTTTAAATCTCATGTACAGTTGTAGCTATACTTTCCGTACAACACATGGTTACTGCTTGCACAAACAGGGACTGCCTTCCTAGACCCTACTTATTACTAGCCCCTACTGTAGGCCTATTCAATGGGAACATGCAGGCCACATTCGGCCCAGAACCTAGTAAAAGTGGCCCAGGAAGCTTGAAATAAATCTAGGCTATTTTAACAGCAATTTTCATATTTTTTTATCATTTTATATAGTGAGCCATCTCGCTAATTCCTTCTCAATCTAGCGTACATGTAGCTTGAGAGTTAACATATTAATTATATTCGTTGGTGTTGTCATTAGCAAATGCTATAAACAGTTTTAACTTATGAATAGGCAGATGAAAATGTCTATTCATCTATATTTCGTGGTTTTAAAATCTGACACAGTTGTAGCAATTTGTATTTGAATAGCCCTGCCCTACTTTATTTTGCAGATTATTGTGCCACGCACCGCCGCCAACACACCGGCCGCCAACGTGCCGGTCGCCCGGCACTACAGCATGCAAGCGGCATGCACGCTGGCCTGATGTGACGACCAGGCTTAACCCAACTCTCTACCCAAATTTCACATTCCACGACTAGGCATGATAGCCCACAACCAACAGTTATCTGCGATATTAATTACCTAATACTCTAAGTGTTGCAATCAAGAAAAATACTTACATTTCGTGCTGAAGGGAGGTGTTTTCTGGCGAAAATTTCTGACAGATTTGATCGGCTTATAAACCTTCATTGTTTACATCTAGTCTGGCAATTACATGTACAAGTACTATGTACTGTGCATGCTGTACGTACGTAACGGCATGTAATGTTTGTTACACACATGTGGTATACTGGGGTTCAAGTTGGGGTTTATGTGCTCAGTGAAGCATGTTTCAATCATGGTTGGTAATAACGTAACCTGTCAATTAAATAAGATTTATTTTCACAAGAGAATTGTCAAAGAAGTGTATCTCATTATTTGGGTCGTAATATCTGCTTTGATTAATTTTCGGGTGGTAATTCTGGCGTTCCATTAAAGTATATTAGGCCTAAGACAGTTGGTATTTCGTGTACCACGAATAGAGGGCGGGCTGTATATTTGACATGTTCAAAGATCTGGCTCAGCAGCCGTATCGTGACAGTATACGTAATCTTCAAATAAAAAAATAAATAATACTTATAACTCTATATCTACGCGATAGAACCATTTGATTACATTTTTGTAACTTTTCATAAATATGATTTAACAGGCTTTTGCAAAGATGGTACACTTCGACGCGCGCATTCAGTATCATTGCCAAAAGCATAGAGCCTGTTTGAGTATCGTCAGTATCTCTATGGTAAAATCGTTCAAATATCGGAGGTCACCTTCAGAAATAATTGCGAAAGTTCAATTTGGTAATTTTGTAGGTTTGTCCTTGTTATTAGCTTTAGAATGATTATTATTATCTTTCAAATCAATCAACGGATATTTACAGAATATTTTCTCTTCGAAACTGAATTATTGCAGGTTAAAGCTAACTGCAATCGAGGGGAAACCTACCAAATCATAAATTGAACGTTTTAAATAATTTCTACTGAAATCAGAAAGTACAGTACACCAATAATTAATTGGTCCACAAAAACTACACAATTATCTATAGGATGAGTAATTACTACGTTTACTTACTGTCACACAGATGTAATCTTTCCAGTGATCACGAAAAACAGGCTTAATTCATAGAAAGACGTTGTAATTCACCAAGCGGTGCACAATGTACGTACAGGTAACAGGTTACGGTCAGACAATATATAGTTCCTCCAGCTCCGTGGCACGCATCTTAGATGTGGATTGTTTTGAAAAGAAAATACTGATGATGAAGTCTTGACTCCACATCTAAGTTTTGTAATCAATTAAAACGATCACTCCGCAAGTCTGCTGGTAGTTAGTATATAATGTACTCGATTATAATGCAAGCTACAAACAAAATAATGATAATAATGCAGAAATATTAATAACTTCCGGCTCGATTTCGTCAACACTGTTCCCAACGTAAGCAAAGCATTATCCGATTGACATCCAATCTCAATCCAATTGTTAGAAGAGCACGGCTGGCAAAATATCATCCGTTTGTTCGAGTTTCAGTATGATATTCCAATCCGTCACAAAATGTAACCTTACACAAGAAACAGAAGTATTATCCCTAAACCGCATTAGATGTAATTCGACGGTGGAGAGTTACACATTTACATTATCTTTCAAACTCTCATGTGAGTTTTCCACTCCAAAAAAGGGCCAGACCGCAGTTCCCCTGAGGGTCAGTAAAATAGTTCCGCGGCGTCGCTGAATCATGAATAATGTCACAAAACTCTACAATACACTGTTCCAAAACATTAAATCATTGTTTTGGCCGAAGTGTGTGGATTTTTAGCAGAAGGTAGATTTATTCCAACTGTATAGATGCCGCAGTGATGTAGGCGCCTTGTCTCACGGTCAACCGTTGAGATACAATGAACCGAGACCGGATGGTTCATAGTACACTGCGAACGGACCGATGTTAGAGAGCGCCACCGGTTTCGCGGTGGCGGCATGGAGCAGGCCTAACATTTTATGAAAATGATGTAACTCTATGGTATAATGGTAGAGGCTTATTCCACAAAGCGCCAGGGACCTTCTTTAATTTAATATTCATATTGACGTCATTATATTGACGACTTTTATATCATCATTGTGACTACGCCACTGGTGGGAATTGTTGTTGGACATGAATTTGACATTTCTCTAACCCTAACCTTATCCCATCCCAACTAACCACGGATGTAAACAAAATGGCGCGCAGGGTCGTGAAAGTTAATTATGACGTCACATTAATATTACCGAAGGGGAATTACAGCCGTTATTGGCGTAATTTAGATATTGAGGGCTTAATGATGACGCGTCACTATAATTGATAGAATAGAGGTCGCTGTTTACTTTTACAGACGGTACCTTACTTATTATTCGTGTGCGCTTCATAATTTCCTTATTTTTGTTTAGCTTGCTGGATTATGGAGACTCGATATCCCTACCGTGAGCGAAATGCGTTAATGTTTTAGTTTTAATAATATTTGTTTTATTTAGACACATGTTTGCAAGAAATGTGGTTGTTACCAAAAGGCTGTCGTGGCTCCGCTAGACGACACGCATTACGACACCCGGTCGCGAATCCTGTTTTTTCCCAAACAGGATTGCCATTACAGATATTTCAACCAATCAACTTGCTCGTGACGTCATATCACTTAGCATAAACATTAAGGAAATATTAAGTTCGCAATAAATTTTCGTGGGTTCGAATCCCGCTCGGATTTTTTTTTTCCATTGTATAAATACATTTATACATTTTACAACATTTTCCTAGCAATTTTGAGAACTTCATAGGATTATTTTATTCTGTACACCTTCCAGAGCCGGGAACCTTTTTAAAAGTAAAACTACAATCGTCAATGTAATGTCGGGCACCAATGAGGCACTGCTGGACAGAATCCAAGAAAGAACAAACTACTGACTACCATTTCGATGACTTGTTCTTCCCAATATTCTCCTTGTTTGCTACACACTGACTGAGAGAATGTGGCGCTCGCCTTGGCCGTTTTTGGGGGAATTAACTGCGAATTACTGGTAGTCAGAGGGCGCTTTTTCACTTGGCATGCATGTATCACGAACCTTTCGACCAGTTTGTAGACATCGACGACCCCCAAGAACTGATTTCTGATTGGTTGAAATAGCTGTAATGGCAATCCTGTTTGGAAAAAAACATTTCGCCACCCAGTCACTGCACGCTCAGGCGAACTAGATACCAGCGCGACTAGAGCGCTGTACCGATGTCCTGACCGATCATCCCCTTGTAGACGCATTATAAGCAGGACAACCGTCGTTCTACACCATCGCCTGACGAAGACTTGCAGTATGCAGTCGAAACTTAGCGTTCCCCTTCGTTGACTACACGAATCATGAATGACCATTACAACTACTAGTTATGAGTTTTAAAGTTTACTGTTCACTAACATTGTACGTACATAATTTGTATTGATTATTTATTCAAAGCTGGGCCCAGCTACAGGTAGTTCTACAGATTATAAACAACAACATTTTCGAGCAAGGTGATGTTTTTATTATAAATAAGAATGTCTGTCCAATAAATTGTACAGCAAATGCTAGTTTTACACTTGTTTCACTTATTTCAAATTAACATAGAAATACATGTACTATATTATTTTACTATATCGTGTTGCTTCTCCAAAGTAATCTTTTTGTAATATTATTGCTTATTGTGGTACATGTGTATTTGGATAATTGATATGGTGCCAGTTAAAAAAGGTAAAAAGTCATCAACTGACCGGCTGACCGACTGACCGACTACAGCATATTTGCAATTTGAATCAGTTGAAATACATGTAAATTAAAATGAAATTTGCTGAGATCAGAGTGCAGTGACAAACAACCCACGGCTCTGGACAGTTACACTACATAGCGCCCTCTGCCTTCCCTAATTAAAGAATGCTCACGCCGTAGGATCTCTATGGCTTACACAAACCACAGAGTTCAAATGAGCAAACTTGGTATTCGTCCTGAATATTTACCATTCGAAGATTTCCAATATCAAAAGGCATCAGAAAATTATAACCAACATAAGTCCATCCCGTTAATAACATCGACCGAAATTTCATCTAAAGTTTCTCTTAAATCAGATGAAACTTTCATCACCTCAGAAACTCAAAAAGCGTTCACCTGTTGAAATTGATCTGCGCATGCTTGCACATCATTCAATGGTTCCACCTAACCCAGACATAACGCACAAATGCGATTGTAGTACCAGTGACTGCGAGGCGCATTGTATGCGATATCGCTCGTAATGCAAAGTTTACGTCTGAGTGATTGATTTCGACTGAGACTTGAGTCAAGAGAGGGTGTTGCGAAGGATTTGTTCGAAGTCGACGGATTGATTATCGTCAAAAAAGAGGTTGCAACTGTAAGTATATAATGTTATATATTTCAGTTTTGCTATTTAACATCAATGAGCATAATTTGCAGGAGATTTTCAATACTGAACGATGGACTGGATACACCGTCCATGGCATTACATCATCATGATACATGTATGTACGCTAGGGCCAAGGCCCACAACTTAACGGTAATTCAATTGCACTCTTCAAACAAAGTTTTGCTACTGTCAGTGTGTCACAGTTATAGTAGGCCTACTAGGGCAAGAATTGAGGTGCTAACTGCCAGTTTCCCTTCGAATATTGTCCCCAAATTTACCTATTTATACTAGGGAAAATCTAAGATTTAAGCATCAGTTGAGAAAGAAGTATTCAATTTGGATAAAACTAGTCGTAATTTAATGACAAAAATGACACTTGCAATTCTACCTGATTCCGTACGAGGCTAAAGGACTACATTTGCATGTACTCTATATACGCGTATAACTAGTGTATATATCGCCTGTTGTTTTCCTTTGTGGTTTGCGTGTAGTGATGTTATCTCCTACATGTATGTCCGTGTGGGATCCAACACGGGAGATTTTTTTGGGCAAGACTCCAGAATACATTTCCACACAGCATTTTATGACTAGTCTGGTACCCTATGTTGTAATTTTAACATTGTGATAAGAAGGTGGGGTACTTAAGTATTCGGGGAAAAGGGACGTAGCTGATAGTATTCTGCCATTTTCGAGGTTCCTCCCATTTTTATTCTCACTTTCCTTTTTAACTGAATGAACTATGCGTCTTCATAAAATAACTGAACTAGGGTTTATTTAGTTATTTAGTTACTTTCATTTTGAGAAGTGGCTAGCATTCCGGTACCGGGTCTGAGTAGTTTTATTCTGTGCGGCAGACATTTCCAATTTTAGGCAAAGTTAGAGTTAGGTTTAGGCTACTTTACATGTAGGGTTAAGGTCAGAGTAGAGGGGTACGGTTAGAAATAGTAAAACTATTTATTTAAGTGTATGCTTCTCAGGAAATCATCATGGGCTCGGCGGGTTAGGCGATGTGCTATGGATACATGTACATGCCGCCCCAAGTTCAAATCCGCAGTAAGCAACTTTAATTTTTGTTTAAATAAAATGACTGTGATTACCCTGTCACAAAATCTAAAGTTTAAAGGCTTAAGATCAAAGAAGAATTTTTTTTGCTTTTACCAGCAAAGTATTAGCAAGATTGAAAGCAGGGATGTCAAAGTCATGTGACCACTCTATCCAGGCGGCCGTTAACACAGGTTTTACCGTGGCTTTGTGGTGAAAGCCTCTCATGGGCCTTTTACAATGTGCCCAGTGGGCCATCAGCGGTCTGCAGGCCCTTGATTTGGCATGCCTGATCATTAATGTTGACAATGAGATACTCATGTACATGTACACTCCTATATGTGCCCCTGTATGCATGATAACCAGTGTATAGTTGTACATGGTAGACATGTACACGTACATGTACGTGTGAAGTCTTGAGAACTGGACATGTCCAAACTTGCCTTTAGCCGTTTGATGTTACTGGTAATATTATCAGTAAGTATCTGGATTATAAAGTCCTGTTAAGCAAACATTTAATAGTATAATACTCATCAGGCAATGAACATCTATATTATAATTCTGCTTAGTTAGTTTGTTGGGGTTTTTGTTTTTTTGTTTGTTTTTTTGTTTGTTTGTAAGTAGGTAACCACGATCAAACCTTGTGCGAGAAATTCCCATATGCAAATTGCGTGAAGAGCGCCGCTCATTGTGACGTCAGCCTGAAGTTAAGCACCCACGCATATCGCGCGTCCTTCTGCAATTTCCAGACGAACCTTCTTGTATTTTATGAATTAACTCATTATGCATCGTG
>JAVCKS010031566.1:0-12250 GCA_032273685.1 Pteraster tesselatus | reverse complement strand
GAATCGGAACCCACGGCCGAACCCGAATCGGAACCCACGGCCGAACCCGAATCGGAACCCACGGCCGAACCCGAATCGGAACCCACGGCCGAACCCGAATCGGAACCCACGGCCGAACCCGAATCGGAACCCACGGCCGAACCCGAATCGGAACCCACGGCCGAACCCGAATCGGAACCCACGGCCGAACCCGAATCCAATTCCGAGCCTGAGCCCGAGGGTGAACAGTGGCCAGAACCCGGTCCCGATTGGACCGTCCTTCCGGACCTTCTCGGACCTGCCCTCCAGTGCCACGTCTACATATTCGCCGTGTACTTCACCCTGCTGACCCTGTACGGCCTACAGATGCTAGTTTCACTAGCCTGTGCCTACACGAAGGGAAATCGTAGCGTCCTCTCGGTGACCTTCAATGCCCTCATGTTCACTCTAGGGCTGACGCGCGCCACGTCTCTATTCAGCAACCCATACGGCTCCAACCCGGACGTGCCCTTCGTCCTCTCCCGGATGATGTGGTCGATCGGCTTCCCATGTCTAACATCGGCCATGACTACCCTGCTTCTAGTGCTTCTCGACACCACCAGAATATCACTGGGTCCTCCCAGGTTCCAGAAGTTTTCAACCATCTCCGTCTGCTGTGTGACCCACTTCATTTTGGTGTTGGGCACCGACGCGCTCGTGTCCACTTACGCAGAGCTGAAGATACTACTGATGATGTGCCAATTCATCTACATTATTTGGAGCGGTTTGCTTGCGTTGGGCTTCTTTAGAGTGAGTTACAAGATGAAGAAAAATTTCAGTTCTACTTTTGCGAAAGGAGGAATGAGAGGTTAGTGTTTTGGATTCTTTGTTGTACAATCATAGGAAATTAATTGTCTTGTAGCTACTCTAAATTTGATATAAATAAGGTCTTTGCTGTCTATAATTCTCCGTTAAACGGTAATTCACCAACAAAACCTGTCTGGGGAGCTTTTGTGTTCGCGCAAATTCAGAAGCTCGAATCCGCGCAGGTAACCGAATGGGGTGGGGGGGAGGGGAGGGGTCCTACTTAATGTAACTATGGCGACAGAGCCCTATAAATTGTTCTTTCTCCATGCATGTAACAATGCTTATGCTTGACAGGAGGTAAAGAGCAACGGGCCTCTCCGCTGAGACTATACCGTATGGTCGTGTACTGCGGCCTGGCGGCTGTAGCGAGCTGCATCACCAACTTATACGGGGCGGCGGGTGTCTTCGGCGTGTATTCAGACCTGGTGTACGTCGAAGCCTGGCCCTGGTGGTTCTTCCAGACCTCGATGCGAATCCAGGAGGTGGCCATGTCGGGGCTGGTCGTCCTGCTGGCCGGTAAGACTGGCAAGGACGGCATGGGCAAGTTCCTGGGACTTGTTCGTAAGGCGACGCGGCGGTGCTTCGCCAAGCTGCGGCCTGCGAGCAGCAACCGAGTGAGGCCGGTGAGACTCGGTTCGGCGCGGTCGCCGACCGGAGGAGGATCGAGCGGTGTCACGGAGCAGATGGCGTTGACGGCCGATATGTCCGCTACGGTCGGTATGTCGGTTGGGAGAGAACCTATGATTGAATCCAATAACTCTCCGAGAAAACAATCACAGGAGTCAGATCATCTACCGAATGCAGTTTCTACTTGATTGTGTCCATACGTATACATGACGACCGGCCCGTTGGCAATAAATTATTATTTTAAATAACTCTTATTAATTGTGGTACTGTGGTTATTATTTAACTTTGTATAACGGACTACCAATCAATCGGGACGTTCCTTTAAACATCATTTCGAGAGTCATGAAATTGATAGAGTTGACAAATGAAACAAATGCTTTTTGAGAAACGGCTTTATGAGAACTTGACTCAACAGGTGCCACATGTCTGACTTTTTTCCACAACTCGTGCCCCATTTACGTGAAATGAAATATGTATTAGGCCTACATTTACACCGAAGAAAATTGTCTCAAATCAAGCTGGTGGAATGACCCATGTATACTCATAGGCTAATAAGGGATAATAGGTGCAGGTTTATACCGATGTAACAAGGGACAGTACATATCACAAATCGTGCCCCAACCTGGTGGAGTGACCCATGCTGTATACACCTATAAAACGGTTGTGAATATTTCTACTGATTTAACTATGGTCACCGCCACCAGTTGTTTCCCAACTGAATTCTAGAATGACCCCGAGCACAGAGAATTGGCCGCCGGGCGGCGCGGCTCTGCTGTCCCATTACATACTTACATTGTACTTTGCCCCGCCCCCTAGTGATAACTATTGGACAGAGAACTGTCGTCGAAAAATGAAGCGTGCATGATACTCGAGCAAGTGATTTGTGAATAACAAAGATGCACCTCTATAGCATGATGATAATTACAACTTTCTATTGATTGGTAACGGTGATCAACCTTGGAGTGGGGGGGTTTTGCCTTTTGTGGTCGTGTAATAGTAGCTATACATGTACAAGAAGTCCACATTAATGGTAGATTTCATGTTCTGATGGCCTATAATGCCTTTACATAGGCCTACTGAGGAGTGGTTTGGTTTAAACAAAGATAAACCCGTTTAAAGCTAGTATAGTTTCCTGTGAATAAAATTAATTTTGTATTCAAATTCCTAAACTTGGACCTCATTATTATGCAAGACGTTCAAGCATTTTTGGACAGCTTTTCATTTTTGGATTGCTTATATGTCTCTTCACCATTTAGTGATGTACCTTGTGTTTGGGGGGGGGGGGGAAGCAGAGCATAGTAACCCAAACTCAATTTCTAGACCACTTAATGTTAGGCCCACTGCCTATAAGCGCGCTAGGAGCTTAGTATTCGAGCCTGGAAACCGCACATTATGACCAAATGAGGTCATAATGTTTGACCTTAAAGACCAAACACATTAGGTTGGTTAAGTAGATGCTATTTACCATATCCGAAGAAAGTTTTTAAATATTTCATTCATGAAATGTATAAAAACGTGGTAAAGTTTGTCATTTTTCTATCACCCCGAACGGCCACTGAGAAACCTTTCCTGTAATGGCCGTTGGGGGCAGCAGACATTTTATGACAAAACATGACGGCTGTATCACCCAAGAGTCGTTTTTTGTTTTCTCTCCAGGAAACACTAACATATTCTTTGAAACGGTTTCTCCCCTGAAGATAACAGTCAATCGCATCAATGTGTTTAAGAGGTATCTGTGATTTCCACGTTTTTCTGGCAGGAACTAGGCTAAGACTATTTTATAGAGACATGTATTTTTGCCGGAGATGCATAGTTCTTTTACTCAACAGCGGTGTTCTATTGTGTACATTACGTACAATACATGTACTGTACATGTGCGTGTGCAGTACTGAACACGTACTACACCTACACGCTTATGGTGTCCCACACAAACATTTAAAAGGTTGGTCCCGTGCAGTAATTTACAGCATGAATGCATACAGCAAAAGTAGGCTGTTAACTTTTTCTTTTATTTATTTAGTTTAGTATAACACTAAACATTAAAACAAGACAAACTTGTGCTTGTCAACATGATTAGTCTTTGAGCCGACATAGACATGGGGGGGGAAATAAGCATGATTGACAGGAACCAGGTATAATTAGATTGCATCCACGCGGAACGTGCTTATCAAAGAAAATACTCCACCCAGCTGAGGCCGCGGTTAAGCGCAGCAAATAAATGGTTTTACTCTTGTCAGAATCACAATTATAGGCGTATAATTGTACGTCTCGGTTAATAGCGTTCAAAAGGCTGCCGCGTCATTCTTCTGAAACTTTGAAGCGGTGAAATTGGCCATTGATTTACAAACAAGAAGATGGGATTCATACAAAAATGCTTTGGTATCGAAGATAAGTTTACCTTGAAAAAGGGAGTTGTCAGTATTTCATCAACTATTCCCGTTGTAATAGTTCAATGGCAACTGCAAGTGACACGTTCGAGTTTGACTGATTGAAATTCTTGAACCTAATTTCGCAGTCGGTGATTGCCACGCAGCGTTTAATGACGTGCGTGTCGGAAATGCTTTCCGTAGGTTGGTGTAGTAATACTAGTAGCCATTGTATGGCTGTGTTAAACCTTGAGGAAGGAACCTTCCTCCATGGTTAAACATGTAATGCACGCGATCAAAACAAAAAGTAACCTTGAACAATCACAAGCTCACGATATTTCAACGGTACAATAGTCGGTGGAAATGCACCGTGTCTAGCACAAAAACAGCCGCTCCATCGCGAACGCATCCGAAACTTGGTTTGTGAGCAAAATATCGTTCGAAAGAGAACGAAGAGTCAAATCTCACTCGGTCAGAGTCTTGAGTAGTTCTGATGATGGGCGGCCAAGTCGAACTCGCAACGAGCCCTCGTTACCTGCTGGTGGGTCTGTTGATAGTGACGTCAGTATGGGGAGAGCTGACGTTAGAAGAGCACCAGGTGTACACGGACATGCACAACACACTGAGAGGGGAGGTATGGCCCCCTGCCACCAACATGAGACGAATGGTGAGTGTTGAAGTAAAGTAGGTATGAACATAGACGTACAAGTAAAGTAGCCATCAGCAAACCTCGTGGCAAACATTTCCTATGGCCATGTAATGTCGGTGCGCGCCCTCGCACGAAGTTAATCCGCCTTGTGTTGTTTAGTATCCAAAACATGGGCGGATCTAGAGGGTCCGGACCCCCTTTTTCTGGGAGGAAAAAAACGTTGGGGTGTATCGGTGGAACAAGCAACTCACCAGACACATTGTGCACCTAAAAAAGTTGGCTTGTAATAACGCTGAGGCCCAGAACATCCGTATAATATGCTAGAGTGGGTTTACAATAAAGTGATAACCTGGTAATTATTGATAATCCATGGTGGTGACGCTGGTAATACAGTAAAATAATTTGATTGGACCCCCCTTTGAAAAAATCCTAGATCCACCCCTGCAAAACGAACAAAGTATAAATCGCAAGGATGAATGCTTGTAATCCGACGAATTACGACAGTTCTTTCAAGTGAACTGAAGCTGAATATTACTCGTATAGCTTTTTGGGCTTTCCTACGTGAAACGTCTAAGTCTTATGTCGTATACATGTGCATCAACGTCCTTCTATGGAAGGGTACGATACAGGACGAAGTGGTAGGTTATAACTGTATGAATCGCCTTCTCTAGAAGGATACAATACATACCGTAGTGGTAGGCTGCAACTTTCAAGCGCCTTGGGGGATACATGTGCCAATTCGGTACTACTGTGGTCCCTTCACTGCTAATGCCCAGGTCTACGACCCGCAAATGGCCGACATGGCCAGTGAGTGGTCCGACCTCTGCGACTTCCGCCATTCCCGTAACCACCCCAGTCTGGAGCTCAGCCTCCACACCTCGTTCGGCAGGAACTACGGTGAGAATCTAGCCGTGACGAACCAGGTGGATCAGCCCGACATCAGCCGGTTCATACAGGCGTTTTTTAACGAGCGTTTCCACTTCAACTACACGACGATGTCGTGTGAAGACGACGAGGTGTGTGGCCATTATACACAGGTGAGTAAGCGATGGAGTGACCACTAATCTCTACATAAATGGGTGGCATGTCTCCTCCTAATGAAGCCCATGCAGTTGGATCCACTAGTCCGCCATCTTACTTGTCCCATCTTAAGCGTCATATCATTCATTTAGACAAAATCGTAGGAGAAATAAAAGGTCGCGGCTTGGCCGGACCCTGCCAGGATACGTATATTTTCGGTGCAGTAAGATGGCGGATCGGTGGCTTCACAAAATAAATTACCAAAAGCGCCATTCATTCCATAGAGATCAATGGGGTGACCCCAAAAAATGTACAGTACGTTTAATGACTGACGAAAAGTTGTATTTGTAACGACCTCGCACGGTAGCTAACGAGGAAACGTCAGCCATACAGTAACTCTCAAGGGTTGTGTTCATAATGGGGGTTTCTTTTAGATCCAGGGGGAGTTAAGAGGAGCTAAAATTCTGTTGAGAAAAGAAAGATCTTTTTGGCTTACGTTCATATGGAGGCCAACTAGATTCTGTGTTAGCTCCAGGGGAGTTAGTTAAGAGCGCGCAGCAGCGCAGAAAGGTCACACAGACGCGGTCTCCTCTTCCGCTGGTGACCAGCGCGCATGCGTGTTACGTGCAACTCTGCAGATAGCTGCTTGGTCAACATGGTGTCGCACGATGTCGTATGCGCATCATAAAATGTGATACAATCAAGGGGAGTCGCATGTCGAGGATTTCCAAACTGCGATATGGTCAAAATAGTTCAGGGGGTATTTTTAGGCAGTTTTAAGATTATTGAAGAATTTTTAAGTTTCAACCATTATTTATCACATGTGGTAACTTAGTTTTATAGACATGTCTTAATAATAACACAAAACATGATTGTATAAGCAGTGTGGCAAACATTATGACATTATTAAACAAAAGTTAATGCCGTTTTTCTCAGATTGGTGTTTTTTGCTGGTATTTCAACAAATGTATATAACTTGATAGCAAAACACCTATAGTCAACATGTGGTTTTCAGTAAAAAGCTATAGATGCCCTCTTTAATATTAAAGATCACGGCCGACATGTGACTCATTCCGCTTGGTGATGTCACAAATTAATACTCACCACAGGAATTTGCGAGGTCCGTTGCGTTCATATGCCAAATGTTGAGGAGCTATGTGTGCGGTGTGTATTGTGTTACGTCCGCCGGACACAACGTATAACTCCACTTTTCAAGTTAGCCCTACTCGAAAGCAGAGCTAAGTTGTGGAATGTTAGATCTGTTTACACCGCTGTCTAGCCTAAGTTTTTTCCGTTTCTATGACAAACTATAAAATTGTAGCTCCTCTTAACTCCCTCTGGTTCTAACAACGCACCCAAGATGATAGAACATCCGTCATAATATTCCCTCAATGGAAGGTTATGACGTGTTTGTTTAATCCGAGAATGTTCCCATTTTTTTTAGTATACGATTTAAAAATAAAATCACCAAAAGTGATTTCCACAGTAAGTTTTAGAATTTGTATATACGCGGCGCGCGGAGTGTGCCAGTGGGTCCCATCATATGCGTGGGCCGAAAGTTAACTACCCAAACCTTGAAAATTAATTGGATGCCAACTATCAATGCAGCATAATAATGAAAATAAAACAACAGTAGGCCTAAGCAGAACAATAACACTGCGGGAGAAAGAAAGGTAGCAATCAGCAAGGTATGCCTCCAGATTTTCTATCGGAGTTGGTGCGTGCTCTGTCTGCTTGCTAATCGACAACAGAATAATTATGTTTACCGTCACGTTTGAATAAACAAATTGTTACTTTGTGGTTACAATTTACCAGCTGTCTCCAACGTAAACCGTGACCATGTACATGTATATAGCGTTGATCACAAATGCACCTTTTTTCCAAAAAAAGATTTATCCGACTGGCGCCCCCTATATAGAAGCAGACATTGATCAGTTGTTATTTCAGTTACGGCAAATTGTCATAAAAACAAAATTTTCGAAATTTTTGAGATCTTGCTTTTGAGGTCTAACTCAGTACTAGTATGTATGTTTTTTTAGTAGAGAATACTAAAATTTAGCTCCAGGAATTCCGTAGGGGAGGGGTAAAGGAGGGGTAATGGAGGGGAATATATAAGGTCCAATTGTCCAATTGTTGTGTTTGGCGAAATAAAAAATAATAAATAATATCACTAACCCTAACACTAACTTTCCCATTCCTAACCCCAACCCTAACCCTAACCCTAACTCCAACCCTAACCCTAACCCGGTAACACTGGAGAACGTGCTAGTTATTCAATAGAAGCAATACCGTAAACCGTAAAACAGGAAAACCTGTTCAACTTTGCCTGGCTTACGGTCTATATACGACCCATGCTTAGCACTTGAGAGGGATCGACCAGCGGGGAATCTGACACGACAGGGGACCCAAAAGACAAGAGTGTTACCATGAAATAATCAATTGACAAAATACTGCGCTTATGGTTGTTATACTCGGGGCAATGTTCATTACTAATCGTGTTTAAGTTACCAAAGTGATTTGAAATGTTTTCCACACACGATTTAATGATTTCCTTGGGTGAACCCAAGGGCTGAAACAACGAGCTCTACCCAGACGGGAATCACTCGGGAGATGTGCCTAAGATCCTGAAAATAAATCTCCCAAAAAGATGTGCCTACTGTTGTACCTATAGACTTACATAATTACTTAAGAAGATCGAAACATTAGCAGAACCGTTCCAAATCATTTTGGTAACTTAATAACTTTAGTCACCGTCGTATATGTATCGACAAACCGAAGAACAAAGAAGCCTTATGAATAACTTTGTACGATGCCTGGACACATTTCCTCCTGTCCGCAGCTAGTATGGAGTAAATCCTACGTTTTGGGATGCGCCTTGAATCGTTGCGAGAACGGCATCACCGTCAATCTTAACCCGATCGAGTATGCCTTCGGCGGCTCTCCAGGCTGGATGCTGACGTGTCACTACGGGCCCGGGTAAGTAGTGATCTGGGTTTTCGAGGATTACAGTATAGTGTTTTGCCAATCATTCACAATGTTCACCGTACCGTCAAGATGATTGCTTGGTCTTGCATATATAAATTCCACTTTGGTCTTAGTTAATCTCATACGTATACGTCGACTACATAAAAGAGATTCGCAGATCTCAGCGAGGGAACAACGTTTCCATAAAAGTACCGGTTGTTGCAACAATTTTACCGACCATGTGCATACGTACACGGGAGCCGCAGCGTGTCTCAATACTGTATAATGCCCATCGGGCTCGATTCGTGAGTCCCGAGTGGCTGTGGGTTTTACACTCAACCAAAGCTTTCTGCTGAAGTCCTGACAATAGCTTCACCTCAACAGTCGACGTTGGATGACCCGAATTGACCCAGGGGGGAAGGGAATTGCAGTTATTGCCCTTTGTAGTCGTGCATACATCGGATTCGAGGCTCGGTTCCGCGTCCTAGAGTGCTTCCTTAAAGCGGAGCAATTTCACTTGTTCCATTTCAGCGGCAACTTTCCGGGCATCGCCGTCTACGAGATCGGCGAACCGTGCTCACAGTGCGTCCCCGAGGCCAGCTTCTGTCTGGAGAACACATGCGGTTAGTATGCAGTGATTTATCAAAGAGAGCGGCCATCTTGTGGGGCCGTCGTTTGTAAGGATAGACACCCCACGCACAGCCAGTAAAGCAAGGATAAACTATAGGGGGCTCGGTATAGAGCGCTTATACCTTCACCTCTAAGACTGTACAACCGCGGTGCATGCCAGGCTCTATAGTGGTAGGCTATACCTATATAGACTACTTCTATTGAATGATACGATAAAGACGGTAGTGGTAGATTTTACCTGTGTTAAACCAAGTCTCTTAATGAATACGATACAGACGCTAGCGACAGGCTATAACTGTACCAACCTTCTCTCTTCAAGTATATCATTGGTATCAAACGCAAAGATAAAATTCCCATAAACGGACACGGTCTGAATATTACGCAGCTGTAATCAAATCTTTTAATTAAGCCTATAACATAACTTCATTGCATGAAATAAAATATTGAAATGTTCCCTCTCTTCAGTTTCGAGGCTGGATGATGAATGTGTCAGCGCCGGCAGTGAATGCGGTGAGTATATAAAACGGTATATTAACGGAAAGAGGATCCAGCAGGCCCCACGTCATACTCCTTAGTCTTTGTCAAGACGCTCCAGTTATTTCATCTCGAGGGATAGAAGGTCACCACGATTCGGGTTTAAGGTTTGAACCAAGTCTATAAGGAGTATGACGTAGAAAAGCTTGTTGGATCTTCAAACTCCTTTTGTAGCCATTTTATCAAAATACGGAAATAACAAGGTATATTTCAACAGGGGGTTTGAATATTTATTTATTTCTAAAACTATACAAGAAGATGTAAGTATGGCATTTGGAAAAACAGCGCTAAATATCAAAATAAAGTTCATCCACACGTACACACGACTATAGTGATTTTATCCCAAGAAGTTGTCTGTCTACTTTTACTAACAGCGTGTAGAATTGTGTGCCGTAACTGTGGCCAGCTAGACCCGACCACGTGTCAGTGCGAATGTCAGGACGGATGGCGGGGGCCAGATTGCTCAAGTAAGTATCCCCTTTGATACGGTACTATCTGCAACCATGTAACAATACGACATTAGGAAAAAAACTACAAATTTGCAAACCTATACTGGCTCAGTCACCATGCGCAAACTATAAGTTATGTGTACATTGTGTACGGCGTCATCTTATCCAATAACGGTGGCAAATGGCCTGCATCGTAAATAAGATTTGAAGCTTCGCATGGTGTAAAGACCAATCACACTTCACTGGACTCTGCCAGTCAGCCTATCAACCGACCAAGATCATCAGCCAATCACAACACCAGCATTTCCCGCCAAGTTTGGATCCTTCCCCTAGTATATAAGGCCCACATCAGCACATCAGAACAGCATCCTCCTGATGACGAACAGAGCACACTGTTCGAAACCTCGAGAAGTTTCTCACAATCGGTTCTTCTCAGAACAACACTTTTTCTAAAAAGAGATTATTACATGGTTGTTACCCGCAAACTTAACCTAGTTACTGGCCTGTATCGTCATTGATGTGAGTAGTAGACTAAATTCACCACAGAGATGACCCCAGGCAAGGGGCCGCTAAGTCTAAATAAAATTTAAAATATATTGTTGTAGGGCGCCATTTATTAGTAATTGTTTTTGGTTTTTTTTTTGGGGGGGCGTAATGTGTCCTTAGTTACCGAATTAAAGATTTCCATAAACGCCGCACGTATACTACTGAAAATTGAAACAACCAGGATCTGCACTTGTTTAACGTGTAAACAATAACCCATCTGGTCATTTGCATAATTTATGCAGGCGAGTGTGTGGATACCGGACCACAGTGCCCGGATGTTGCTCTCTTTACCGAGGCTAACTGTGGGAATCCAGTTCACATCAAGGAGTGCCCGTTGACGTGTGGACAGTGTAGTAAGCACAGTGGGATAACACCTTGAAGGACATTGTTACTTTGAGATAGAAAACACCCAGTGGCGGATCCAGGGGGGGGGGGAGCGCACGCCCCACCAAAAGTAAAACAAAACAGAGAAGAGAGACACAAAAAGAGAAGAAAGAGGAAGAGAGACTGTTAATAGGGCAGTTAATAGGATCATATGTATTGACAACAGTTGTATTGGGTGTCTGTCATATTTTTAGTGAGACTAACAACCAAGAAAAACCGATGAGACACTTCATACCCTTTTTTGGGAACAAATCCTGGATCCGCCCCTGACCCATTTCCCCACAAGATCATTTGAAAGAGGCAGATGTCCGTCGTGGAAACTATTTCGACAGTAGCGGCCACCATTTCGTGATTACGTGGTTTATATACGTGATTAGATAGACTATTCTCTATAGCATGAAGATAACAGATCCAATTCTAACGTTCTGTTGATGTCACCCCATGTATTGTTTATTTAATAGTCTCGAATCCTTGCACTGTATGACCGAATGAGGACGCCCTATTTAGACGATAACAATAATTATTAATAATTATTGACAAATCTTGTTTTGTTTTGTCACCGCAGATCCGTTGAGAAACAATTTTGACCCATGTGGTAAGAATACATCTTGAAAGATCTTAGGAATTTGATAATAACTTGCTTGTTGCAAATGTACCCTTAAGTAACACCCGCATAGTTGCAACTATTCCGTTTTTGTGGAACTTCCAATTACGTTTAAATGATTTTTGTTGCCGTTCTAGGTGCCGGCCAAAACGATCCCGTGAGGTGTGAAATTACCTGTCGAAATGGCGGAACAGTTAGTGTTAGGGACTGCGCATGCCGATGTACTGACGATTACACGGGATCCGATTGTGGACGTAAGCATTTTATTTACTCGGGAGCGAATTCCTGTATATACTGTAACCAGTACCAGACTTTTCAGAGCTAGCAGTCGTAATTTGCATGTAGTTTATGTGCGCGCTCCAAACAAATAGGTGGTGCAGTGTATAAAAGTAACGCATGCGCCCTGAATTCGCTCCCGATTCCGGGAGCGAATTATACGAGTTTCCCAAGACCGTCTCCTGGACTGGGCCAGCCGACCGCTGATGACGAATGCGCCGGCTTGTGGTGAGCGCCCTCTCGCGGCTAAAAACGAGACGGTCTTGAACCAAGACTAGGTCTCAGCTAAAGGAATAATTATGTACACATTATATTATTATAATAACACTTACTGTGACGGGAAAGCGTCGGGGAAATGTGGGGGGGGGGGGGGGGG